>WOVY01005856.1:0-227605 GCA_013436015.1 Rhipicephalus annulatus | reverse complement strand
ATAGTGCGGCGTTTAAAAGGTTAAGAGGTACCACTCCGTTCAATTGTATAGAACGCAGTGAGCTTCAATCTCTGAGTATGCAGCTCCAGCGATTGACCAGACCAACATATCCAGCATTTGATTAAAGCCTTTCTTTCATTTTTTACTCTATCAAATTACAGTGGGAGACAGAAAATCCCATAGCAACGTTTGGCAACAACGATATCTAGGGATTAACGTCTCAGAATTGCCATATGAACATGACAAATGCCGTAGTGAAGGTCCCTGAAAATTTGGACCACCTGGAGCTCTTTGATGTACACACAAATCTGAGCACAAGGGTCTACAGCTTTTTTTTTTCTTTTCATCAAAAATGCAGCCGTCGCAGCCAAGATTCGGTCCCGCAACCTGCGGGTCAGCTGCTGAGGGCCTTATATATCTACTATGGCGGGGCAATGCTTGGCAAGTTTTCATAACACTCAGTATCTGCTTATGCATCAAATGAACGCTTTATGCGTCGAAGCGCTCTATGTGTCAAATGAACCTTTTTAAAACTAACCACCACCCCGAGAGACTCGTCTTTCATACAGGCGCTCTTTCGCCAAGCGTGACCCTTAAGCCAGTACTACCCACATACTGTAATTCTTCTTGCAAATGTAACTTTCTGTCACTTTGCTATAAGAAGAAAATATATATCTCTGCAGGGTTCTTGCTTGTTGATTCATGCAATGAAGTTTATTGTTCCTCTTTTTTCTTGCAGTATGAATTTCACATGCCAAAAGATTCACTGACCGCACGCGCGATCACCATCATATCAGTGAAAACAGAAGCGCTAAATTTATATGCGGAGCGCGAACAGTGCATGCCACGGTGCCAATGCTGCGCAGGGTCCCGGGGTAAACATACAGGTTTCTGTTGTATGACAGCTTTTTTTTATTATTTGAACTGAGGTCCACGACAGCGCATGTGTGATAACCTTGAGATTCCCTGCCAAGGCATGACTGAGTCGTAGAAAAGCGTTGAGTTCATTTCACGCCACGTGCAATGTTTTGCAATTACATCAATTAACTGTCGCAACGATCTACTTTTTCCTTCAGAGTGGCGTAGTATTATCGCCAAATAATCCACCTCCTGCGGTCGTCTTTGGAGCCTTTTCGAAGTAGAGCAGTTCTTCACACATGCACCCAGGTTTCAGCTATGATCTTGACCATTATTCAAGTCAATGTAAGTGCTCAATGTTAACAATAATTAAAACATAGCTTTCTATATGCAATACAAAAATTGTTGCGTTTTAACGTATATGCTCGACGCCGTAGAGAACAGCTCAAGAAATGTTTAGCATTACTAGTGATCGTTAACGTGCACCTACACGAACCTCGGCAATTTCGCCTACATCAAAACGCCTCCTCCCGGCTAGGAGTCGATCCCGCGTCCTTCGGGCCAGCAATTAGAGTATCATAACCACCACACCGCCATGGCGGGCTCTTGTGTAAAGAATATTTGATTGCAAAGTGTGGGGCATAACTGCTAGATATTATTTTCATGTGCACTTAAGTAGCAAACCCGTGCACATAAGTAACAAACGAACAGAACATTTCGTTGTTCAACTACCTTTTGATGTAGCTTTCCCACTGGAACTGATCACATTGCGAAGAAAAATACTTGAAATCAAATTCTTCTCGGCTGAGCGCAATTGCATTGCAGACGTTTATGCCATGTCAGTGCATAGTACCGCTGATGTTTGATCAAATTTGCGCGCAAAAAGACACCTGCTGTCGAAATAATTTTGTTTTTACTACGAAACACTCCAAT
The DNA here is from genome assembly GCA_013436015.1 of Rhipicephalus annulatus. Lineage (NCBI taxonomy): Eukaryota > Metazoa > Arthropoda > Arachnida > Ixodida > Ixodidae > Rhipicephalus > Rhipicephalus annulatus. Next base: position 225,814 of record WOVY01005856.1, on the reverse strand, counting down.
AACAACACTGTTTTATTACCCGCATTTTTTGGAAATCTTGAAGCTGTGTTCGATTTATGTTGAATAAAAGAGGGGGTTATAACATAACCTAATAAATGCACATGAACAATATATTTTAGTGTAGTAAAGATATTTCAAGGAGTTTATATCTATATTATTATTTCGACATATTATTATTACTTTGATAAAGTGGGCAATGTAATATATAGTTATAACTTTTGACGGAATATGTCACGTACACAAACACGGGTACTACACAAAAAAATTAAATTGGTTCTAATATCCAAAATAAATATAGTCAGTTAGTGTACGATTAAGTAAAATGTTTTGTTTGAGTACCGTCTTTTTCTAAGAGCTTTGTCACTAAAATATGGAACCATTCCATTTACATTAGGTCATTCTTATATAATATACACAATTAAGAGGTAATAGACATTTTCATAAAACCAAAAAGTTTCAAAAACACCCGTTACATTTCCACATGGGACGGCGAACACGTGCGAAGCTTGAAGCTGTGAGCTGCTATGTGAGCGAGAGAAAAACACCCTGTGTCCTTATTTCACCAGGTGGCGCTATTCACGGTTGAAAGGCTGTCGAAAGGCTGCCGTAATTTGTTTCGCTTCACCTCTGACACGGTAAGAATTCTCTTTGTATACCTGGCAATGATAGATAGAGCAGCCAAAAGAAAAACAAAGTGGAAGGCTACTTTTTTTGTTTTTTTTACGATAAACGTGCTGACGTTTCGCCTACAGGTCACTCCAAGGCCGAGTATTCAGCGTACCATTTTTCGTGTCACAGAAAGTGAGGCGATCAATTATCGAAACCGCGCCGCTATTTTGTCGGCCGTGGTCACCGGTGCTGCCTTTTTGGAGTGCGCAAAAGCGCACACGTCGACGACGTTTTTCGGATCAGGAGAGCCTGTAGTTTTCTAGGCCCCCCGCCCCCTTCTCAATATTTGTTGTACTCCTTCCGCGATGAACGCATAGTTTGGCAAGGCTTCACCGTAACTCCTATCCTCGGTCCTCTATAAGGTCATGATCGTGAGAATGGTGTTTTATAACCGAGCATCGGACAATGTTGCGGCATTTGTCTTTACTGAATGCTAACCAAAAAACCCATCGTTGTGGACGTGCGTGTGTGAGAAATTTAGCCAAAACTTCATGCGAATGTCATTTTTTGGAATATTGATGTGAAGTATCATACGTAGTGTTTCACCGTTCCTATTGCTCAATTCAAAGAACTCCTGGTGAATAAAAATTTATTTTACATGTTTCGTCTTTAAGAAGAAGGTTTTCACGGAGAAAGTCTATGCCACGCTGTTGTGGACAATATTGTTAGATATGATTCAATATAACATTGGTGTATTTATTTGAGAGCATACTAAACCCTCTCAACAGTTTTGCGTACTAAACCCTCTCAACAGTTTTGCAGTCCTCAATGCATTTATAATTTTATGCCAGAAAACTTTTTAGATGAAAACATCCACAAATTTGTTTTCCGTTCATGTAGCTCTCGAATACACCCATTGCGTTGGTAAAAACTATTTGTCATTCTCACAAAAAATAAGTACGACACTTATAAGGAAAGCCTTATAAAAATACCGGGTGTTGAAAGTTAAGCGTTACGGCTTCGTTAAAATTTAAATATGGGCATAACGCCAATACCAGCTTCACAAATAATTTAAGCTTCTAAGGACAAACAATGTGAGGCTATAATTATCGCTTTCGGACACACAAGTAACTAAAATCTTATCGTTAACCTTTAGTGGCTGCATAAACCTGACTTGTTTGTATTAAAACATTGGACGCAGTTGGGTTTCTACGCAGCTACTTTGAAAAAAATCTTTTAGCATGTCCGCGCACTGAGATATCCCGCTGCAAAGTCATTTGTAGCTTGCGCAATTGCTCATTCAATGCGGATATGATCGGCGCAGCGTCCCTCCCTGCTTGATGTGACGAGCAGTCATTGCTTGCTATCTCCAGCTGTAAGAAAAAGGCTAATCGTTTTCATGATTGCCTATGCCTTTGACCAGTTGTCTGGTCAAACTGCGCAGGCCACCAACACGACACATCAGGGAGGAGCTTTGTGCCAGTGCCCGCTGTCTTGCATGCTGCGAATCTCGAATAAACTTTGGAGCAAAATATCTATTAGTACAGGCACGCTGCTATGATTCAATATAAAGTTCAATTTTGTAGAAACATGACTGCTTCTAACTTTTCAATACAAATATGCCCGCTTTCTGTGCTCACAGAAAAGTTCATTCCCAATCTTAGTTATAATCAGCGGCGGAGAGCGATGGTTAGTTTCTCATCTTGCCCCCCCCCCCCACACCCTCCCTGATTAAACTAATCTATCTGCAAAGGTGATTTACGAGCCTTTGAGCGCTGAATTTTTGGACACTCCCGAAGCCTCATTTTGAACATCCTGTATAATAACCCAAATGTCGTAAGGCGCAGCTATTTATTATGTGTGACTACTAAGTTAACGCGCCATTTAATGAAGCTCAAAAACCATAACAACCTTACTTGATAAAACGCCAAAATTTTAAGGAATTTGCATCGCTTGTTCAGGCAGACTCGTTTAAGAGAACACAGATGATATCTATGGCGGTTTCTTGAGGTGGTAGCCCCGCCGTGGTGGTCTTGTGGCTAAGGTACTTGACTGCTGACCCACAGGGCGCGGGTTTGAATCCCGGCAGCGGCGGCTGCATTTTAGATGGAGGCGAAAATGCTGTAGGCTCGTGTGTCAGATTTGAGTGCACGTTAAAGAACCCCAGGTGGTCGAAATATCCGGAGCCCTCCACCACGTCGTCTCTCATATTCATATGGTGGTTTTGGAACGTTAAACCACCAATATAAATCAATCAAGTTCTTGAGTTGGTTTGTCAGCCACTCTGTGGAAATCAGTGTCGAAAACGCCGGCATTTACACGTGATGATCTCGAAAATCGAACACGGGCTTCTCAGCTATTTATTGACAACGACGAGGTTAAAAGCACGATGTAGTTACATATAAACAAATTGCACTTTCTTTCTGCGCGACCACTTTTTCTTTAAATTATAATGTCTACGGCAACTTTGGAAGGCTACTTTTCATTTTTTTATCATTCTACATTCAGATTTTTGCCAGAGCAGAATAAGTTAAACATATTTTTGCCTAATTATAGGGCAGCAAAGAGATCAAGCAGGCTTTTCCTAGAGTAAAGTAATTGCTTTCATGATGGGGCTGCTCACTGACAACAGCTTCAATGACTTTTGAAGTACCAATTGAAACATACACAGACCTAAAAGGGTACATACTCGGATCCAACATCAAAACTAGAGTAAAGGTGATAGCTAGGCGACTTGGTATGAATGCATGTTCATTTTCGTGTTTTTGTGCCAGTACATATAAAATTAACATGTACATCCTCATTTTTTCAATGTATTTGCAGTGCCATTATATATGTTTAAACAAATCCGCTTAAAACTAGGCCGCCAGATATACGGTTGCCGTTCCGGTCCTCTAGGAAGACACTATAGCGCACACAAACTGATTGCTCATGTTGTGTTAAATTCAATGACAGGGCGGCTTAATAAATAAGCAAGCTTATGGGACTCACCGCGAATAACAGAATCATCGCAGACCAACAGTGGTCAGTGCCACACTGCAGGAGCGTCGCAGCAGCGCGACGTCATCACCAAAGCCTTCCAGAGTCGCCCGTGTCCTAGTGAGTGTAAGCTTGGCACCGCACGCATCTTGTCGCCAGCGGGCCGCGTCTGTCAGACGTATTGGCAGCCCAGGCTCGCACCGCTCCCGTGCGTTCACTGGCTTCAGCACAGAAACGAACCTTAGACCGTGAGGACGAAACCACAGCACGGCGACGTATCACAGCAGCGTTGAAACTGGCAACGCTGCGACCACACTAGAGACGACGACCGCGCACACAGGGCGGTAGTGACGCTGCCGAGACAACCACGTTTCTGTGCGGCGGGCGACAACAGGAGTCACACCAGATGCTGCTGCTTTCGAACGGTCCTGCGCCAATTACCGGTACTGGCGCCTTGCCTTCGGGGCTTTCGAAAGCTGGGACGTTCCGGGGAAAGCACGTCTTCTTCGACATGCACGGCACGCTCGCCCGGCCTTCTCTTCTCGCCGGGTCTTCTCTCTCGGTCGCTTTTCTTGTGCGCTCCAGACTCGGTGGAACGAGAGGTCCTCAGCGGTGAGACAGAAACACACACCACCACAGACGCTGCCAAATCCTTACCCTTTCACTCTTCTCCGAAACCGTTCCGCGCACCCAGTGAGCGCACGAAATCAGCGTACCGCGAGAGTGGGCAAGGGGAACAGCGAGATCAAGAAAGAAATATCGCTGGAAAAAGAACCAGTTCTCTAGCTCGCCTTCTTCTGGCTAACTCCTCTCTCTCGCCCGATTCGTATACCAGAAGAGGGGGATTTACACGGCCGACTCGGCGGTGATGATCAGTACGCCGGCATCGGAGAGGACCGTTACCGGCGGCAACGTACGAGCGCTCGCGCGATGTGGGCCAGCGATAGATTCCACCCAGCGCCACCTCCGACAGTCGGATCTGTCTCGCGCTCGCAGCCTTCCACGGCTTTACGAGTGCCGCGCGTGCTTCCGAGCAGCCGGGACGGGTTGGGACACCGCGGGCGAGGGTGACCGGAGAAAGACCTCACGCTCGCCGCCACTGGGCCGTCCTCCTTGCCCGCTTCTAACCGCTGCGTGTCCGCGTCACCGAATAACGGTGAAATTCGTCCGCTGCGTGTCCGAGTCGGAAGGGCCGCGGTAGTCACCCACCCTGCGCGTGCGTGCACTCTCGCTTCGTCTTCCGCTGCTGGGCTCATTCTTCCGGCCTGTTTGTTCGCCTCTGTGTCCCACGTCGTGCTTTGCTTATTAACCGATGCACGCATCTGTTCGAGGAGACCGGCAGTCGTGTACAGGTGGTTGACTCATTGACGTGCCTATCGCTTCCGCCTTATTTTTTGCTCCTTGCCTGCCGCCACTTTCACAGGTCTCTCTACAACAGCCCGTAGTTCTTGGACATAAATGCCTCCATGCCTCGATGTTTCATGGCACAGTTGGCGAGCCTTTCTGTCATCGTGACTTCACCCATTGCGAGGCGACATTTGTGCCGGTGTAGTCGTTGAGAGACTCTCGTTTTCAGTCCCCCTGTTAGCGACGCGAGTGTCGAATCGCCATGACCGTCGAGTGTCGCATATTCGTCGTTCGGAGGGCATCGCCACTCGCACCGTTATGGTCTAGGTCACGCGATGGCCTACGGTAAGCGTAGGTGCACTCGACACGTGGCTACGGTTCATGCAGCACGATGGCATTGAAAACCCATTGTCGTTTGTTCGTCGTGGAGACCGGGGGGATCAGCATACGCGCGTAGAAACTTTCCGCATAGGCGATCGTGAAACAGTCTGCATTCGTCACATCGTGAATGCTTCGGGGTTTTCTTCCTCAATCATTTTGTCTCATACGGCAGCGCGAACCCTCTGGTCCCTGTACCAGTCTCGATGGTTGTGGGATCTCAGTCCCTCCATGACTTGAAAAACCATGCAATACATGACCACATTAAAAAAAGCAACATTGCTGTACTGCCTTCAGCATTCCATGTTGTGAGTTTTTCTGTGGACTACTAAGTGGGCAGACTATCAACCATTGGCGCAATGAAAACTACAGATAACGGCGTAAAATGACTCATTAGTTACTTATGGCTATGTTCAGTGATATAAGTTGGCAAAAAATTTCGGGAACGAATTTAACTACTAATATTGTTCATATAAATGTCAGGAACTAACTAAATCCTCCTTGTTATTATGCAAATATTACAGACAATAAATAATATCGCATGAACTTGGGAACAGTATGGGATATCCGAATTTTATACATTCGCAGAATATGCCAGAACATTCTTTCCCGGTAATGTTTTGCGGACCTTATACGTTGAAAAACCGTGGGGTCATGAGGTATAGTTCCCTGAAAGCGCAGCGATGAACTCCAGCACAAGAGTCCTGCAGTACATTCGAAGTACTAGAATCGATATACAAAACACCTCTACAGCAGCTCTTGACGCAGAAGCCTGAGCAGACGGCGTTCAAGGCTGTACGTTTTCTGCATGCCTAATCGAAGAAACACTGCTTCTTGGCAGTGGCACTCCTTGCCTTTGGCACTGTTGGCTCTCAACAGCTCCGTAATGGAATCCGTTAAAAAGAGAGGTGCACTAAACATACACTATCACATTCCTTCCCTTCTTCTCATGGCTTAGTGTGAGAGGGGGAAAATAATTGTGTAATGGCCGACAGCATGTTCACAATGGTAGTCAGCCGTACGAAAAGAGAAATGATTGATATGTGGGGTTTAACTTCTCAAAACTATCAGCTGTATATGAAAGATGCTGTAGGGGAGGGCTCCGGAAATTTCAACCACCTGGGATTTTTTAACGTGCACATGAATGTGGGCATACGGGCCTACAGCATCTTCACCTCCATCAAGAATGCAGCTGCCACAGCGAGCATTCTATCCCACGACCTGCAGGTCACTAGCTACAAAAAGTGAAAGTTAGCAGCCACAAGAGGCTTTTTTTTTTCAAGTTTCTGCTTTGAAATTGTTCTTTGTTTGGGTAAAGAAAGTTTTGCGTTTCTTTCATCTTTATTGTATTGTTTTAGTCCTCTAGAAACTCGGAATCTACGAGTATTTTATCCACTGGATGCAACAATATAGTTTCTAGAAGTGAAAGCTGGGCTAGTTGGTGGTTCATGCTTAGATGTAAAAACAGCGCTAATATACAAACAAAAATGAAGGAAGAGACGACAAGGTGCTGAACTCACAAATAAAGAAGGAATACACACATATGTTCAGAAGTCCTAGTCCTATGGCACACCATCACGACTGCGCAACTGAGAAGACAGGGTACAAAAAAAACTAATCACAAAGAAAATTGACACAGGCTTTACCACTCAAAAAATAAATACGAAAAAGAAATAATGATTACACCTTAAAAAACATGCATAACAGTTTACAAATACTAACATTCGCTGTAACCTGACAGCGTTGAACCCAGGTATCCAAAACGTTATCGTTTCTATCATCTGCATAAGGCTGCACACAAACAGGTAAAAACTAGAGACCGAAATTCAGGCAAGTGCCTACTTTCTTACTGAGGTTCCTTCAGCGCGACTTTGATACATGAGCATAAGCTAGAGGTAAAGGAGAGCATAGGAAGTAAGCTTGAGCGAGTTCGTTTGAGTATTTTTTATTTCTATTTGAAATAATATGAGAAGGTAGGCTAAATTAGAGCCACCTATCCAAACATCGAAACAGTAAATAGGTACCTAATTAGGAATAAGATAAGAAAAACTATATACCTAATATATACCCTATCGGGCTTCTAATGCATACATGAGCACAATATGTATGGGCATAGTCCAGTTAATAGGTTGCAATAACCTGCGAATAGAGTGCGTACACATGACGGCAAGGTATAATATGAACTAAAGGTAGTTAATTCAATTTGTGTCCTTTAAAAATTCATGGAGGGCACTCGCTGTGCGCCTTTAATTATGGAAATATGGTCATGGTACAAGTACTATTCCAATAGGAAATGGTCGTCTGTCGAGTCTGTTCAAGCGATCATTCAGTACGGCGCGTTGTTCTTCACATTGCGGATATCCTGTAAGGATATGCTCCTCTGACGCATCGACATTATTGCAGTAGTCGGAGTGCGGGGGTGTTCTTCTTTTTATGCGGCATAAGACGTGAGATGTGCATGCAACAACTAATCCTAAATGGTCTATTGATATTCTGATTGGGTGAAAATAGGACATCTTGGTCGATACAGCGTACACGAGACGAAGACGAAGAAAAAGAACACAAACAGGTGCTGACTCACAAAATATTTCATTTCGGAAAGAACAACTGAAGTTTAGGTGAAGTGCAACTCAGTTTAAAATACAAAAAACGAACAAACTGGGAAGCATTCGAACATGCTGCAAGCAAGGAAAATAAAGACTGTGTTCTTTTTCTTCATTGTCGTCCCGCGTGCGCTGTGTCAACCAAGCTAAAGGGGGGCTTTTACTGTGTTAATATAGTGCCTACAAACGGCTGTTCTCGGAGTTTGCGCCTAAAGGCACGTATATGCCTCTAAATGCATATATAAAATTAGGCTCTTATATAAAGCTATTTAACCTCAAGTTCAACTTTCTAGTGCGGCTTGAGTCAGTTCTTCAAGTTACCGGGTAATATTGACTGTTCAGAATGGTAATATGGTTCAACCTACCTTTGTTTTTCAACCAAATCTCAGAAGACAAAAGTCAAGGCGCCGTGTTTCTCAACGCAACCTCTCGCGAGCGCATGTGCAAGAAGATGCCGTACGTACCCAATGTGCCAGAGCCCTGGCAAACATGGTTAGAAGCTGTTCAGTATAGCAACTACTACTTTCAAAATCTCGAGATCGAGATTAGGGGATTTTTTAGAAAAGAGGACGCTAAGTTGCAAATGCTAAAGTAGTCCTCTCCATAGATAACCTGCAAGGAGACCTCACCTACTTGTGCGTCATCACATCCCTCGCGAGCATGGTCAAGTAGATGGAATGTTTGGGAGGAACTGTAACAGCCAAAATATTGCTACTTCTTCATGTACAGCAAAGAATAGCCTTCGTTGCTCAAGCAGCAGTAACAGGAAAGGCACGTGCAAAGTTGCCATCGTACTTGCAAAAGACCGAGATATTTTCTGTCACTAAACGTTTTTTAAGACTATTCGCTCGTGAGCACTGTTATATCCGAGTGGCGGGTAATATTTAAAACGTTCCCGAGTAGAACTTCACTCCACAAACATCTGTAGATCATTGCTTTACCACGCACGAGCTCATCGTTCAGTGACGAGAGTTACAATTTTGAATCTGGAGATGGAACTTGTAGGTGAAATTCGGACATCTTGGTTGATACAGCGAACACGAGACGAAGACGAAGAAAAACAACACAGACAGGTGCTGATTCGCAAGAAAATGTATTTGGGAAATAACCACAGATGTAAAGGTGAAGTACAACTCAACATAAAGTGGGCATCTGTGTGAGAATCCTCCACCAAATACACTACTTCAACCTTCCTCGTTCAAAGAGGGGGAGTCACTCCTATCGTCGACTGATTACCGTGTTCAGTCAGAAGCAGTTACCTGGGAAGAGGCGGCCGTGGCGAGCTACTGGCCACCATCCTCCGCACTACGGGCACTCTGAAGTCAACGATCTCGTCGTGGCTTTCAATAAAGTTGTTTCTATTTCTCTTTCTCTCTCTATTTGCTATAATTTCGAAGACTGTCACAGCAATATTTAAAGTACGTCTCTCATGCTCTCCGAAGAGATTCCTTCCAACTGTTGCTCTTCAAACGAGAGTGTGTTTGGTTTGGTTTCAATGTCTTGTCTTCGAATGTCACTGTGTATGAGAAGATTTCCACAGTTGCACGTAATATTTAATATTCCTCTGGTAAGAACACTTTCATGTCTTAGTAAACCTTCGTATTTTCTGAATTTTATTACAAGAGTGTTTTAGGTGTGTTAATTTTTTTGGTGTAGTTATGCATAAAGGAGAGCTTTCAAATGAGTTATTCCCAGCTTTCAAGTATTCTTTCGGAAGCTTTTTAAACTATATATACTGCACTCAGTTAAGTGACAAAGGCTGTTGAAGATGATTGTGAGCAGTGTGCTTGTTGAATGTCAGTTGATTGGAATTCATTAGCCCAGTAGCCTCATGAAGCAGTTGCAAGCTAACTGTTGATGTCTTTGTGTCATCAGAAATAATATTTTTTTGCGTTCCTGTCGTGTGCACACCTGGCGCACGTCTTCTTCTGATGGTATTTGAAATTATATAAAGATTGATTGTACCAATCTACGCTGATAGAGATGAAAAACATTGTTTTATCTGCCTCTTTTAGGTGCCTAAATCAGGCTTTTTTGAACGTCTAACGATCTGGCCTACAGAACTGACATGGTGACAACTGTTATGCGTCCTTGCATAGAACCCTGAAAAGTTTCTGCTCTGCCACCTTAGTTCTCTGGGTGTACGATACAAGCTGCATGTAAGCTGTTCTTATTCAGCTGAACAAAAATACTTATAGAAAGCTCATAAAATTAACCCATCAACTGTTTGATTTTCATTTTGTAGTAACAGTTAACCGAATACCTTGGTTTTCATTTGTGTGCTCTGTGCAGCTACTGCTGTTCAATCGGCTCTTCTATTCACTTAGATTGATAAGGAACCTCCCGGGCGCTACCTCGGCTGTTCATATAATCAAGTGTGGGCTGGTAGGCACAGCACCTTTTAAAGATATTAATTTAGTATCTCATACAGAGATCAAACCTATTGACGTAAGCAAAAAACTGTTACCCTTTGCGATTTTTTTAGGGGACTGTAAGTCTGCCTTTCATAAAACCTGCGGAAGCAACCTGTTTTCAACACTGTGGCATTTTCATTAGTTGTTCTTGGTCATTTTACAAAAACTCAGCGATAAAGCATGCGCTGCACAAAAGAAAAAATTCTACAGTTCATCCACTTCGGGACGAGGATCGTTCAGCGAAGCTGTCATTCATGATAACCTTCCTTGCGGTAATTTGTGCAGTGGTTGTCGCTGCCCACAGATTTAGAGGCAAGTCTTTATTGCGAAATTTCCTCAGCTCCAGCAGTTCGCATTTGGGAGACATTGACTTTTCCCTGGTGCTTGGCCTCCACTTTGCAAGCTTGCAGCTTTGCGCCTTTGGCATAAGCATGTGAAGAGTTCCGCTTCAGTGGAGGAGGGGCTGCAGTTAATTTATTAGGCTGACTATGCGCCCCCCCCCCCTCATGCCCGACTTGCACTGACCCTTCCATATTATTCTATAAATAGGGGCTGACCTTGCGCCCCCCCCCCCTTATATGTGACCAGGCATGACGGCCTGGCCACACAAGAGAAATAGCGAGATCTGGCGAGCTTCATTTTTTTGAAAATGTAGATGAGAGAAAGAATATTAAGCAATATGACTACTTTACGAGAAATTACGCAGAAAAACAAAGTTTTTTTGCCACCAAAAATGCTGCTATTGTTAAGACAAATGTTGCATTTCAATGCTGGCCGAGAAAAAATCTATAACTAAGTTCACGAAAAGCACACCAACTAGAAAATATTCTTCAACTCCGCTTGCCTAGTTTATATTTTAGAAAAAAGCTAATCAGCCGAAGTGTACTCCATGTGCACTGAACTTGCTCGCTTTACACGATTTTTAGGCATAATATTACTAAAAAATATTCTGATAAAGAAGACACCGTAATTTTTGCGGTTGCAGTGTGCTGTTTTCACAACAATCAACAATCATGTGTTGAGAAACAAGTGCCTATAGTTTAGAGTACTTAGTACTCTACCACGGGAGAGCGGAATGCTGTCTTCTAACAAATTTGCTACCCATATGCCCTCCACGTCTGTCGGTTTCATCTACCAAAATTGCCTTCTAAAAAAAGAGAGAGAGAGAAAATTTAATGCGGAAAGGCAGGGAGGTTAACCAGAAAACATATCCGGTTTGCTACCATTAGTATGGAACACAAGCCTTCTTCGGTACTTCAAAGCTTTTCAACGTCTTTGTTTCTATTCTTCACCAAATATTTTACATAAATAATCTTCTAAGCTCTACCCAACTTTATCAAAGGCATTCAAGAATTCAAGGTGCCTTGATTTTATTAGAAAACGTAAAAACAGGCTATCCGTACGCTGAAACAGCATAAACATTCGCTTCCCTTTGGGACGTCAGAGACTGATAAATGAAGTGACGAGAAAGTCACTAGATTACAACGCTTCAATGCAGCTGTTATGACATACTTGAAACCCTTCATAGTCTCTTGCTCCACCTTACTTCCGCAACGCAGGAAGTCAGCAACCTGCACCTCGCAGCTTCGTATTATGTAGCCTCATGAATAATGTAACACTCCAGCCTCCCACTCGCTTAATTAGCTAAACAGTTAGATTAATAACACTATTCAGCATCAAAAGTCAGATTGAAAAAACAATCTTGACTCCTAATATATGATGACACCTTGCAGCACGGCGACATCCATGCTGAAATTAAACGTGATTTTTATTCCAGTTTTGTGGATCAGTATTTTTCATTCGCTAAATTATTCTCTTAGCTTGAAAGCTGCTTTTCCCCCCTCATTTGTCGCGCACCGCCTTCCCATGTCACCAGCATACAACTAGACCCCCCGTCTCAATAGGTGTCAGACTCCTGGTATAAGCAAACAATCGGTCACCATTGTGTAAACTTCACAGTGGTTTCTAGTGCCGCCCTGTAACGGCTTGCCAAACGTAACACCTTTATAAAATTGCCATATAGAGCTTGAAAATCAGGGAGCTTACAACAGCGAATGCGAATTTCTTCCCGTGAATTCTGTCATAATTTGTAAAGGAAATGACGAAACAGTTGCAATAAATGCAGGGCTTAAACATGAGAACACGAAAGAGCAATTGAACTAGCTGTGTGTGTGAACGCTTTCAGTTTGTATAAAGTTCAGTCTTTTTTTTTCAAAACCAGTTTCACTCTTTCTACTCGTTGGGCATGCGAGGGAAACGCTGCGGGTGCCGTTGTGGGCCCGGTACATGCGTAAATTTTGTCGATGCGGCCCCATCAATTGTGAGACCGTAGGAACAGCTTTCAGCTCTCGCATAGTAGAGTACCAAGTACTCTAAACCATTAACCCCTTTTTCTAAGCATAATTTAGTCACTGCACATCGGGACGGGTTACTGGTCTTCCATAGTAGAGTACAAAGTACTTCAAATGAGTTAACATTTGTAGACACACATCGTCTTTGTCAAACGTTCAACAGATTTTCGGGGACGGCTACTGCTTTCGTAATAGAGTTTGTTTAGTACGCTAAAACATCAACATTTTTTTCAAACACACGTGATGTTCAATTCTTCTGGTATTTATTTGTTAAGTATTTTTAAAAACACACCAAGTTTTCGAGATCACGTGGTCTTGAGAGACTAAACACTTTGCTATGCTATAGCTTGTACCAAGCCTTGCTATGGTGATTTTGGGACGTTTCGATGGATGCGAAAATGCTGTAGGCCCGTGTGCTCAGATTTGGGTGCAAACTAAAAAAACCCAGGTGGTCGAAATTTATGTAGCCCTGCACTACGGTGTCTCTCACATATATGGTGGATATATGGTGGTTTTGGAATGCTAAAATATAAAAATATAGTGACAGTCAGGTTGGTCTCACTTTGGTAATCTTCATAGACACTTTGACATTTATGTAACCATGGAATGGAACATTCCAGCCTTATCATCTCTGCTGAGGTTAGTTTCCGACTGAACTGCACAATTGGAGCTCAAGCTTATCAAACTGCACGTTCAAGCTATTCAGGATAATACAAAATAAATGGGAAGTTTTCACATTCTATTGCAATGGAATGTGAAAACTTCCCATTTATTTACTTGCGCGCGACGCATGCGCTGCGCGCAGGACGGCCGTAGTTTGATACGGTTACATGAAAACACAAAAGGGACGCGTGGTGATATGACTATAGTTTCCGAGCCAAGGCTGTTGCTGTCGAGGTAGCTGCAATGGCATGGTATCGGGCGCTTCTATTTCGAGACCTCTCCAAGTTTCGTACGGTATGTCTTATCTAAAAAAAAAGCGAACACGCACACCAAAATGGGCGTACCAAACGCCACTCTATAGCCGCCTATATTTCGAAACAATGGTAGATCGCGGAACGGCACGGCCCACGCTTTGCAAGAGGCACCGTCCGAAACAACGACCGTTAAAAAATACAAAAAAGCTTGTGCTATTATATTTATTTCTCTTCTTCGCAAAACAATAGATATGCTGTCTCTGTGGTTCCTCGCTTTAAAACAATGGGAGCGTTAAAAATGTCCGTGTACGCCCAAACCAGACCGATTGGACCTCCCGTGAAAAAAGGTATCTGCGAGACCGTTGTGGCGACAATGAACGCTCCATAGAAGTTGGCCCTGTTTCTTGTTTTCTTTATATTCTATTTTCATATCACCTTTGCCACGTCTGTTGGAATCTCAATATCAAAGAGAACCGAACAGGCGCAGAGCAAAATTGAGGTCATTGACTGGCATTGATACGAGGCTTGAGAACAGACACAGCGTCGTAATCTAGAAATTGGTGAATGGAGTGTTTTTTTTACTTATTATACATAACATTACACCGTATTAGGTGCCACAGCAAGTCACTAACAACGCGCTTATTAAAAATATTCATGAAAGAAAAGCTTTCAGAGTATCTACTTCATTTCCCGGTAGTTATGTATAGAAACATAATGCTTTAACGAGGCTTTGTAGCGCTTCAAAACATTGGTGCTGACTGCATAACTTGTAGTGGAAATATTTCAAGCGGAAATGACAACGAAAGGCACAGACCTGTGATTGGATAAACGTAACGTTAATTGTTATCACGGCATCGCATCAAGATAGGTGTTACTGTTGGATTTAGTTTTTTCCCTGGTTTTTCACTGAGCGTGAAAGAGAATGAAGATCTCTTAAGTTTTTCGGCTTGGAAACTGCAAAACCGCTCAAAGAATGCGTCGAACGCCAAGGAGCTGGACGAAACAAGCCGGGGACGATCCACGCACCGTTGTTTGAGGAAACTAAACGGAATGAATGTAAGAGCGTCTTTATTTGGACGCTATCGCAAAAAGAAAGATAAGTAAAGCTACAAAACATTATAAATCTTTCGTGAGCAACCTCGTTTCGCAAGGGTCATTCCATATTCAAGTATTACATTATTTGTTGCCATCGCAATGACGTCGTCAATACGGTTGACATAGCGGGTAATATGGCATACAAGCTTCCTGTACGGTATGGCTTTTAGTTCATTTCATTGGGAAGCCTTCTGACGTCAGTGGATGAGTTTAACATGGTCTAGCTGAGCTCGCGAAAATCGAGTTGAGGGTAAGCATTCATTCCATTGAATTTTGAAATCACCACGCTGAATAACTTTGCACTGCGTGCCCCTATCGCCGCCGTTCTTGCGGCAAATATCTCTTAAGCCTTGAGTGTACATGACCAGCAAGAGAAATGTTTAAAACAACGAGGTCGTAAAAAGCGTTAGATTGCCGCGTTAATGGGGAGGAACTTCGTTAGAGCCAGAAAATGCAGATAGTGAACTCACAAAAGCGCCAAACCACGCAAAAGCAAGCAGCTTTACGGCACTTACTCAGGCGAAGCAAGACGCAGAGTCGGTGGCACTGTGAAAGCTTGGGTATGCAGCCTGGGAATCCGCTTTACAACGGCTCTCATTTAGCCTGTGTTATTCGCTACAGGCAAGGTGTACAGAACTTTTAAAGCACTACACTTAAGATATGATGCAGCAAAAGTGAATCGACGTTACAGCGTTACCAGAACATTGTCGACACTAATCAGCATTTAGTAACTCAGATGTATAAATGAACGCGCTGTTATGCATGCTTGCTGCTACGACCCTTCCGGAGCTCTCCATTACGGCATCTCTCATATTAATATGGTGGTTTTGAACGTTACACTCCACATATCATGTTGCTATGCCCCTAAGACATTGGCACCTTTTTGCTATCTGTAAAAAAGCCGCATAGGTTGGGCCACCACTTGTCTTGTCATTTTACAAACGGAACGCTTCCTAATATCTCTATTGACTACTACTGACTAGCTAATTTCAGTTAAGTAGCTGTTGAAATTGCAAGAATAATGGAGATCTCATGCCACAAAGGCCAAAGCAATACAAGTCGTTCCAATGTATAATAGGAAATTTACTTCGGCGTAGCAGTACAGCCATGATTCTATTTATATGTGGGGTTTACCGTCCGAAAACCACCATATCATCGTGAGAGATGCCGTAGTGGAGGGCTCCGGAACTTTCGACCACCTGGGGTTCTTTAACGTCCACCCAAATCTGAGCACACGGTCCTACAGCATTTCCGCCTCCATCGGAAATGCAGCGGCCACAGCCGGGATTCCATCCCGCGACCTGCAGGTCAGCAGCCGAGTACCTTCGCCACTCGACCACCGCCGCGGGGCGAGTACAGCCATGTAGCTAACTTGGAAATCGCTAAGCCCGCGATCACCTGAACTGGTCCCTCGATGTGCAACAAGTATCTTTATTCCTCAGTTCACAGTTGTCGCTTATGGCGATCCTACAACACGCCAAGTTCTCGTTCTTTATAAGTGGTTTTGTTTCGATAGAGGTGATTCTGGCCAGCGTTACGGAATGTCTTGTTGTTTTACTTACTATACTTCAGTTTATTTCGAGTTTCATGTTATTGTGTCTGTATTACGGCATCACAGTGTCGCAAAACAAAGAGAATTGAAGCGCGACAATTCGATAGAGCACAAGACAAAACAGGGGTGACAACTTGTGTAACATGAAAATTTAGCGTTATTTCTAGTCTTTTTGAGAGCATGAATGACACAGCACTCTAAAGCTATGTTGTAGCTGAAATTTGCGCCTAGACATTCTGCCTCGGGAGTTAGAAACATATTAGGGTATTACGCGTCAAACGCAATACATGCTACGAAGTATGCCTGATTAGCTTCACCTGAAATATCATTCATGAATAATGAATAAACCTATTTTCTTGCCTCCTACAAGATGTGGCTGCATCTTAGAGAAAACCAAATGAATCAATGAAACGTTTCTTTTGTAAGCTCAACCTCTCTGAACTACGTACTGTGAATGAACATGGTTTAAATGCACTTTGTATCATTCCTACACTTCAAATTGTGCTTCAAGAAGAAACAACTACATTTCACCCGTAAGAAAGTCTATGTTGCTTCTGCTAACTTCGAATCCCTCTGCATGGGCATACTTTGGTTTTACTTTAATAAATGCGAAGCAGCTTAGGATTAAGCTCAAGCCGGTGTGCGGCGTGACCACGCTCATTGCGCATGCGCGGCGCCTCTCTCCTTTCTCCCTTCTAACTCCCTCTCTCGCCACGCAACGCTGACGCAGGCAGCGTCTGCTAGCCAGCTTTTTAATTGAAAAAAGTGGCTGCTCACGCGGCACAACCATTTACTGGTCGCCCCGTATATATAAGAGCCAGATCTTGACCTTCAAGTTAGCGCTAGTGGGAGATATCTTCTGTGCGTCGTTGAATAATTATTATTCGCAGCGTACATGTCAACTGAAAGTGGACTACGAGTCTCTGTGTCCAATCTGAGTCTTCTGTCTCTCATTGGCCTTTAGCAACAATTGGCATGTTCCCGTAGGAAACACCGCCCATCACTGCGTGTTTTGCGCCTCCCTTGGTTTTTCACATGCTCAACAACGCGACGAGCGCCAGCGTCAACGTCGCTGCCAGTGTAAGCGTTAGGACTCGCTGCTTCGTGTCTCTACATTGTGACCTTTAGCAAAAGTTGTTGTAACTATTCAATATTAATTCCCCAAAAGAATAAAAAAACTGAAGTAATCAAGAGCACTGTGCTGTGCACTTCTCATTAGGAAGCCTCAGTATTTAAAAGACGCAGACTTGTAAGAGGCACCTGCAGTACTGCGTCTTTTGAAGCCTGCAGGACTCGTTTTGGGGATCAAGCGAAATGCAAGCCGCCGAGCATCATCGGATGCTTCTCCTCTCCGAAACATTTAGCAATGAACCAATGTGAAACTCTTAGTCATTCGGCTACACTTCTTGGATTACGCTGAATTTTCGCGCCCTTCAATAAGCCAGTTTGAGAATATGTGAATGAGAGAGTGTGAAAAAGTCAAGTTGATGCAAGGATATTGGTTCATTCATCGCTTATAATGCAAAGTTTCTCCATTTATCTGGACAATGGGGTCTAATAATACCGTCATATCCAACCAATTTACTCAAGCCAACTGCAAACGGATCGAAAAGAGTCGCAAGACGCAAAACTAGACCAATGATCTATATATCTATCTCTTCCGGTATTTAAATCCTTCCATCGACGCCGCTTTTCTTAATACTCACTAAATTCCAAATATAGACTCACTTAAGTCCTCTTACCTAGTGATCTGTAGCATGATTTCCCACCTACCAATTTCGGTTTCTTGTTACCGTGCCACCAATGACTATTTTGTTGAGCCTTGGACGACGTGACACACAAAGACAGAATTTTCGGCTGCATCAGATAACTGATATCTCTATCTACAGGCTATTTTGCGACAGCATGAGAGAGGTAATCTAGCGCATCTTTTTTTACGTGACTCATTCCCAGTCAGCTCTGATCAGAAAGAAGTATGACCAACTGAAAAAAGAACGAAGGAAAAGAACTGCGAATTGTTTACACTTAAATAGATACTGGCCTCAGGCTTTCTGCCGCCCCAAATGGGTATCTCCTAAAGAATACGGCTTCCTGTACAATGGTGCTAAAAAGGGGACACCAACAAAGCGTTCACGAATGATAATGACGGCGAAAGTAAAACGACAATTTGCTTGTCCAAGCCTTCTCTCTTTAACTGGTGTTCCCGGTCGGACATAATGTACACCGGGTGCACATCAATACCGAAGCAACGTGTCCTTAAGCGGAGAAAAAACCGGCGTCCGAGAGCTGGCCTCGTTATCGCGCCTTCAAATTGAAGGCGGCAGTGGCGGCAATTTTCAATTGGCTCAGCTTCCAATGCGGGCGCGTCTAACGCTGAGGCGTCACGCGCACGCGTAAGTTGAGAAGCGGAGAGTTCGCTGTCGTCGCCGAAGTCGTCGTCCCCTTGCTGTTATTCCCAGGACCACTGCGGCGGCCAGCGCACCTTTTGTTCATCCGCCCTTTACGAGGAAGCGGGAAACGTATACGGTACGCGTGCGGGACTTCTCTTCCAAGACCGCGAGCACGACTTCTCACGCGCGCGCCTTCTTCGTTGTGTACGGTGAGATGGTCTGGTCGGTGTCTCTGGAAAGCCGACGCGTATAGCCAGCCCCGATGGAAATGGAATCATGGGAGGTGGAGAAGCAACCAAGAAAAACGGAGTGGGTATACGGACTATATGCTATGTGACCCCACCTGTTTATCCGGCATTCCATTGCTCTCCAGACCAGCGGTAGGGCAACTGAACACACAGTTGGAATGTCAACGAGTGTGTTGCATAGGACCTATCGATATCAGATAGAGAAGAAAGGTCCCTGATGTTATCCATTAGCATAGAAAAAGTGGCGAAGTATGACGAAAGAATTAATATAAAGATATGGAGGGGCATTGGGACAACGCTATAATGAATCTGTGTTACTCCAGAAATCATAGGGGAGATAATAGCCGAAAACATGATGAAAACAGCACGAGTGGGTAAAGATGTATAAGTGCAGGTGTATGTACGCATCTTACTCCTGTTTTGTCTTCTTTTGCGCTGTTTTTTTTTTCTTCGTGAAGAACCAACTCTCCCGAGCTACCGTTTAGGCTAAAATCTTCTTTGGCTTACACATTGCAATGCATATTTAATTTCTCGGTAATTCAACCGAAGGAAACGTGTCCTTTCGGAATAATAAATAATTACCTGTTAGGACGGGCTGCAGGTTTAGCGTGTGCCTCGAAATCACTGCTACCGCTCCAATGCACTGCGGAGCAATGCAGAACTGTTGAATCTGTTGTGCTCAAAATAAGCGCCACATGCCCGTCACGCACAACGCTGTTTTAGGTCATTGTTCCTCGCTTGGCGGCTGCGTGTGCGGTCGCTTAGCTACACGCTTGAGTCACGTGGATTTACTGATAATTTTCTGCACAGAACATGCACAGTGGCTTCGAAAAACGAGTTCACATATCAGATGCGCACGAATACAACCACGTTTCATGAGGTAGAAGTGAAAGCGAGGCGGGCATGCCGTGGAGATAAAATTGCCTCCACATGAAGGTGAAACCGCTTGAAACAGAAAAGGGAGGTTAAATTGACACACGGTTCCCTTACCTTGAAAGCGTGAACGGGGAATTACACAAAAAGGTGAAAACAAACAACATCACGTGGCACGATCACCAGAATGCATGGAATGGTGTTGTGGGAAGTGTGAAGAATCAAAACTTAGACAAAGTATGCTAAATAAAGTAAATATACTAAATGAAAAACGGACAACTAATAGCTATCGATCACTTGCTTTGTGTTTACAAGGTTGATTTGAGCGGGGCTTTTAAACTTATAAAACGCCAGCAGTTTGCGCCATTTTAAGGCAGCAACATCTGCGAAATGTACTAAGCAGCTCTAAAGGTGAGCCAACGGTTGTGGTGGAAAGGCAGTTGATGAGGTGTCCTTCGGCCACGGTGGTTGCACCGTTGCAGTCTCATCAACAGCAACTTGAGTCATGTAGAGTGCGAAAACACACATTTAGCTAAACCTGCTGGAACTTTAGAATCCCTGCTGACCAAAGTATAGAAAAAGTTGCCTAGTCAGGTGTGGTTCCTAAACGAGTCATAAATATCCCATGTGAGGCCTCTCATTATAGCGTTTGTTGTTATTGTTATTGTTGTTGTTCTTGTGGTAGTGGTGGTAGTAATGATTATGCAGAAGACATTTGGTCTGTGGAACCGAAATCATACACAATGCAGTACACTGGAAAATAAATCGTGGTTCAACAACGTATGCCATTTATAATGTTCATTCTCGTATTTTCGCCACGTTTCTTCATTTAAAATTGAACACGGGGTATCACAAAAAGCATTCTGCAACACAAACTAAGGAGAGTGAAATTGAAGGTAGTGGGTCCCTCTTCACATTATAGGCCCCAATAAATCAACATTATGCAGTAAAATGGTATTTGTGGGGCTGTACATTACAATAATGGTAGATTCATGGCATGGGAATTTACACAAGAAAATATATTGGTGAAATATGTTACGTCATTGCGAAAAAAGGAGGAAAAGGAGAATGCCCAAGCTTCGCCCTAAAGAGCTAGTCGTGATATACCGCTATCGGGCCTCATGCACGTGGCTTTCTAGCCTGCTGGCATTCTTCGGTTCTGGTTGCATGTGTCAACCGTGCCGTTAGGAAACCAATAATTGTGAAAAGCTTCAGTGCAGCGTCCCGTTGAACCAACTGCTGAACACCAGATCCGAACACTTCAGCTGTCGCTGTTTAACCATTAGTACGGAGTGCTTGGACAGTCATTTATAAATAGTGTAATTTACGTATGGCTGTGTGCGTTACGTGTTTATCACTACATGTATCACTACCCAGCACGTGGTGTAGCATATCGGGCAAAAAGCCAAAAAAGCATCTCCAACCGTTAAAAAAAACATATATCTCTGTCCCGCGGGTTAGAGGGAGACAGAAGGTTAGGTGGCCAGATGAGATTAAGATGTTTGCGGGTATAAATTGGCAGCATCAAGCACAAGACCGGGTTAACTGGTGGAACATGGGAGATGCCTTTGTCCTGCAGTGGACGTAGTCAGGCTGCTGCTGCTGATGATGATATCTCTCTCTCCTATTGTTGGTGCTGTTTTGATTGATTGATATGTGGGGTTTAACGTCCCAAAACCACTATATGATTATGAGAGACGCCGTAGTGGAGGGCTCCGGAAATTTAGACCACCTGGGGTTCTTTAACGTGCACCCAAATCTGAGCACACGGGCCTACAACATTTCCGCCTCCATCGGAAATGCAGCCGCCGCAGCCGGGATTCGAACCCGCGCCCTGCGGGTCAGCAGCCGAGTGCCTTAGCCACTAGACCACCGCAGCGGGGCGGTGCTGTTTTGTCTTCATTATTGCTATTTTGAAAATGAGAAAAGTCTTCAACATTGTAAGTGCTGTTATGTCTATATACTGCATTTAAGAAATTTTATGACTAACATTAGAGAGTGTCGCTCAATATAACTTTGTGTTTCCTGTAGTTTTCACATCTGCAAAACTGGTGACAAGGGGTACGCACGATGTTTCGGCATTTTTTGTTGTTTACCTTCGGCAGTAAATGTAAGGCTTCTTAAAGTTTATCCTTGTATTGACGCAGATAGGGCTGTATATTTAGGTCATGTAGGCCATATTTCAGTCAGAATGAATTAATTCAAAGCGAAGAGCTCAACGCAGCATAAGTAAGTTGGGAATTCATACACGATGATGAGGTCGTCTTTCAACATGGTTGAAGCAGGTGTGTGGCGACTGCGAAAGACTTACAAAGCCCCGCTACAGGATTTTATGCTCCAAGAAATCAGGATATGGAACACTGTTATTTTGTCTTCACTGTTTCATTCACTGGCTTATAGCGAATACATGAACACATTACTGAATGTCGGGTAAAGCCATAACCGGGAGATATTCTCAACAGGCGTGAGCATCTGTGCTCGTTGTGGTTTCCAGCGTGTGTTTGATAAATCGAGGGGGTGGGGGAGTGGGGGCGGGCTAATGAGAGCATTGTTCCCATCGTTGATGTGACGTGCCATTTCGAAAAAGGGCACGCAGGTGCAGAAACGTTGACGAGCATACCTGTGATGCTCATAACAGTGCTACACTTCGCCACTCCGCCTACAACAATATATTTTATCGGTCTTCAGCGGCAGTGGGAGAAGTGATGTTGATGCAGATTGTGAATGCTGCAGAGTTTTCAAGAATTTTATTTGTAGGGCTCAGCGTGGAGTTTGAGGTAGTGGAACTTGACACAAGCCGTGAAATTCATATTTGAATGACTGTATGTGTGATCCCCATCGAAACGATAAAACTTAATAATGTTGAGGTTCATTCTGGTAGATGCAAGCCTTGCATAACAAAAAGCAAGTTGAAGCCAGAAAGTCCATTTGGCCAGAATTGGAAGGCAAAGCGATCTTCTTGTCAAGCAATCTATGCCGTAGTGGTAACATTAGGAGATGATAAGCGCTTGTGTTGTGTATTCTTTGTAATAGTGCCTGCGCTTCCTAGCAAGATGGTCTATACCATATACTTGACAGGTTGCAACCAACAAGAAGCTTGAAGTACTTTCGATACTACAGTAAGGAGGTTTCAAGAGCTACGTCAGTTTGAAAGACATGTCTATAAATGACGTCTAGAAACTTGAATGCATTGGGCATGTCTAGAAGCCTGTTGGCCACACTTGAAGACAAGTGTGTGGACTCGGTGGTTGAGAAAAGCTCAATGACGTCCTCATTGACCACATGCAAAACTACTATGGCATCGCCATAAGAGCTAAGGTGGGGAACCTTTCTGCAATGAAACAGCTACTTCAGCCAGTATTTTTGACTGGAGCTCTACAGACAAGCATCCTAGACATGGTCTGTACCCACTTGAACCGAAGAGCTGGTGCGGGTACCAAAAGGTAGAAGTACTCGGCCAAGGGATTCGTGTGCCCAATGGAGAGGTTCTAAACGATGTACTGTATAAAGTGAGAACTTTGCACAGTGATCTGTGTTTGGATGAAGTAGAATTTGTAAGAAGTGTCTGCATGAAAACTGACAAAATGTTAATCTGTGCTTCAATGAACTCTTGTGGCAGCAGGCTCAAAGGAGCTGTACTGAAGCTTGCCTAGTTTGCCATGCATGATAATCCTGAGGCCAACTTCAATAAGGACCGTGTAAGTGCACTGAATATTTTGAAGGAGGACAACATAAAATCAGGGTACTACACAGGAAAAGCTTGCATTGGTAACAAGCAACGCGATGCAGAATGCTCGACGCAAGACATCGTATTGGACAAAGGAGGCTACGCAGAAAATATGAACAGATACGCAGATAAAATACACTAAATTTTCCTATGAAGAAACCACCTATGAAAATTGTGCAATTTGTGTCTCTATGTTATGTTGTGGCATCTTTGGGGAGGTCTGAAACCTTTGTTCCCTTTCTTCTCAAACCAATTTAGTACAACTCATCTGGCTTAAACGTTCGTGCATTTTTGGGCGTGTAGTTTAAGCAGAAATTTTTATAATAACTATTGCAACGGAAATTAGTGGAGTGCCTTTGAAATTTCGCCTTATTTCGAGAATAGGCAACAGCGGTAAAACACTGCGCTTAAAGTGGTTTGCCAACTTCTTCAGCGCACTGCGTTTTTCACAGCTAGTGGCATTACGTTGTGTACCCTTGTCATTCAATTCGCTTCTGAAGCTTATTTCTTTCTTCTATCAGCGATAGTCAGTAATAGACGAATGCTCATTAACCGCAAACTGCTAAGCCACAACCCAGTCAAGTGGCATGGCAAGAGCTATCGGTCCTTCTAACAGCTTCATTTAACTATACAATAAGTGTTACAATCCACGTAAAGGCAGTTTTCAAGTTGTGAGAATGAAAACAGTGGCGAGTCAAGCAAATTTCCTGAAAATAGAAATATTCGTGTGTTTCAATAGCTTGCTGTAGTGCAGCCTATCGTACAGCTGGTTTTATCTCCTGGTGGCCTACCGTACAGCAGGGCTCCTGGGCTTCGGTTTCTGGGTTCGGTCTCAGTATTATTTCTAGGTTTTGGTGTTTCGGGACTGCTTGAATGTTTCTGGTGATTATTTGCTTCCGTATAAAATAGTATAGCAAGGGTGCGCGAAAGGGAAGTGAGGGTGAGGATAGATCTAAGAGTAAGGAAGAATAATAGGACGTGGTGAAATAGTAAACCATCTTACGTCTTTCATGCACTTACGTGCATAGTCTTGCAAATTATGGAACAGCAAACGATGGGAAATAGAAGTGACAGTCATCTGGATTGATGTAACGCTTAAAAGGAAAGAAAGCAGAAAAGACTACAATGAAAAAAGGAAAAGATAAAGATGATACAAAGAACAGACGGAAAAGATATGGGAAAAAATTAATCCCATAGTTGATCTTTCTGTCATAGGAGTTGGTGTAATAAACAAATGAAACGTATACTTACAGAACTAGTGTAATGCTTACTGTAAACTAATATAACAGACCTTGCGCAATGTCTCTTGATGTTTGACAGCTCTGGCAACGTTTAACGTGGATATATCCACGTTGACGCTGAGCGATACAGCTGCATCCCGATGACTACATTCAAAAATAATGGCTAAGCAAATGCTTGTGGTCATACATTCTTGTGGTAGCTGTAGTAGTTAATGATGAGAGTAGAACCAGAGAATTCGATGTCACAACCAGAGGAGCGTGACTGATTGGACGCCAAACTTTGGCTATGGTCGCCCACTCGCGAACAAGTGCTCGAAGCATGTTGGAGTTATTAATACCACTGCCCTACCATAGGGAAACGCAACGTTCATCGTGTTTTTCTGTTGCTGGTGGTAACAACTTTATGAATAATCCTGGTAATTTCGTGGACTGGGCCTAGGCCACCCCCGAAAATTACCGGAGGCCGTGTCTTCTCGCCGCCTCATGGATTCGCTGGACAGCCCAAAGTTGATCCCGGAGGTTGCAGCTGCGCAGCGCCGCCGTCCACCTTGCCGGAGCTTCGTTTGGGCAGACGGCATCTATTTCTGCTAAAATTGCACATTCCCAGAAAATGTGCCTAAGGGAGGCGTGATTCTAGCCGCACCATTAACAAATATCATCTAGATAGGAGGCTGGGTTTATCCAAATAAAATAATGGGTTTGGGCAAATTATGGATTTGTAATTGCCTCCAATCTACCACTTCGGTTCGCTCGAGTTTGGAGCTTGCTGGTGGATAAATACACTTCGATTGTTTTATAAAAGTTCGCAATGTCACAGTATCGGGTCACTCTATCCCTCTCTGTTCAGCCCTCAATGGGATGTCCCTCTCCTGAAGAGGACCATTCCTATTCTCTGTTTGCCGGTAGTAATTATTTGCTTTGCGAGTGCAAAAGAGGAACGTGAAGTTACAGGCAGGTGAAAACGGCGGGTGTCACAGAGCGACTTTTAGTGTGTGTGGACGCTGTGAGCGACGCCGACGCCTGGCTTTAGGTTTCCACCTCGGGGTGTTGAGAAAATAGCCCTTCCACTATAGGAAACGAACCGAATTGGACGGACGCTTAAAAATGATGTGTTGAAGGAATTTACTGCTGATGTCACGATCGTATGCATGACTGCATTTTACCAAAAACGTGACGAGATGACAGTTTAGGTATAGAAGGCGTTTATTCAGAGACTACAATGAGTGTGACCGCGGCGCAATAGTAAAAAAAAACACATGCTATGGTGCAGTGGATAGCGTGCTCAGCGCCTGTTGTCGCCGACCGAAAGGTCGTGGGTTTGGCCGCCAATGAGAGAACTATTTTGTCCTTTATTCATGTTTATTTTTGACGTAATTCCTACGACGGAAATACATCACTGAAGTGTTGTGGGAGCGAAAAACACTTTTCGTGTAAAGAGACAGAAGATAAATATGAAGAAAGCTAAAAAAAGAACGCAACGTGTGTTCGCCAGGCGGTGGCGCTTTGTTGTCAGATTCTCTATAACCTTAAGCTTTCACACCCGTTCAACTCGCGTATTCTTTCGCTCACTATGTAGTCCACAATCTATGTTTGCGGTGAACCAGTCTTTTTGTGGTCGTTCTAAGTCACCTTGTTTAGTGTGGCCAGTACAGCATACTATTCACACCCGCCAAAATGAAGGACACATTGAGCCCTTGAACATTTAGGAAAAACATGAAGAACCGTTTTGTCCGGTTTGATTGTTCCTACTTGCGCTAGCACCTAATGCATTTCATTAATTACTCTGAATTACACCTGCAATGCCAAGCGGGTATCAGTAACAAACAATTTTTTTCTTTATTTACTTTATTTTGTTTATTATTTTTTTTTCTTTGCTTACCGAATTATTTCTTATCCTATTTCTTTCTTTCTGCCTACGCGTAGCTCATACTCGTGAATTCAATTCGTTTATGAGCCATATGCGCTTTTATGGAAGTTAATCACGACGTAAGTGACAAGCATTTCAAGTTACTGATGCCAAGAACTGACAGTAATGTCATTCATACTTTAGTACCTTTCCATACCAGTTTTATTGTGTACAAAACTAACGAGGCTATTTATTACCAGGTGCTTTGCAATTTTTTAACAACACCCACTTGGCGGTGACCCTGAGGGGCTACGTAAGGAATACAATGTCGCCAAGTGTTAGTAACATAAAAAAGAGCTTTTATGCACACTGGTTTCTTAAATATATATGAAAACACGACACATTGCCGGCAACTGATACAACGGGATTGAATGAGGGCGCAAAGAAAAAAAAAACAACGGCGTCGACTTGCGTGAGGGCTTGCCACGAGGATTCACATCTTTACGTAATTTTATGCAGACCGATACATCAAGAGCTGCGTGAGAGAATCGTAGGTCTGGTACTGATTCTCTACTTCAACGAAGATTCGAGGAAGGGAAAAGTTTGACCGCGTGACGACGCGCATTCATTTATATGAACACGTGATTGGTTACCTGAAAATCTATCCGTAATATACGATGATTTCACTTTCTCGCTGCTTTTGTTCTGTGCACCTACTCCATCGATTGTTCTGGGAAGTATAGTTAAGAGCACATAGGTGGACCGGAAGCTTGGCACAATGTAACAATATAGCCTTTGGCATCGTGTTGATACTTCGTTTTAGGAGCACGTGGGAGGCGCTGAAACTCGAATACATGAATAAAAAAAGCCAACGTGGTCAGCATTTTATGCAGCTCTTCCTTCCGTATCGCTAGGAGCAGCATTCCTCAATACGGACGCGTTGTGGTTGCGTGCCAAGGTTTCGTTAAAGAAAGCGGGTGGCAAAGAAAGTGAACTTCTACGAAAAGGAACAAAGCTGGACCTCACGACGACGGCCGTGGCACGGACCTCCGTGAACCTTCTGGACGGGGAAGCTGTAGATGTGGCCACACTTTCTGCCTTCATACGTTTTGACTTGCTTTTACTTTTTTTTACTTTTTATCTCACCTCACCTGGTTGCTCTCGTGCCCGGACAGCATCGGGAAGAAGCGGAGCATGAAAGTGGTGCGAGCACCGCCTGCACACTTAATCTGTGGACCTTTCTTTCTTCTTACTACTTCGGCATTACATTTTTTTTCTCTCGCATTCGCTTCAGCCTCTAAGCGGTGTCCCGTTGTTTTATCCGGTACGTACTCCGTGGTCGGCTTCAGAAAAGACGCACGTCGATAGCGTCGGGGAGGAAGACGTTTTTGCGCAAGGGTTCTTCGAAGAAGAAAAACTAAGAGGAGGACACAAATCCTTCCGCGTTCCAGCACGCCCAGGCACAATCCTCACTTGATTGCGGCGATAAAGGCAACCGGCGACGTCGCGCAGATCGAATCAATCCGATGCGTCGTGAATCACGTGTGGCCATGTGCACGGTGGCAACATGATTACCCAGACTTCGGTGTGGCTTTTGCAGCATCCAGGCTACCTGGCTTTGCCGGGATGTAGAATGAGCGCTGTAGCAATGTAAGCTCCTAACGTTCCGAATGTCATGCATTGCGGCTTAGTAGAAGCATGGCTTACGGAAAACTTCAACAGTGTGAACGGTGGCTTCAAACACGCGAAAAAGTTTACTGCAACCGAAAATCTGACCCTGGAAAAAGTAAATGGCAGTTCAGCAGCGCTGTTTAATTTACCTATAAGCAGTGCTAAAGTGTCAGTAATCTGACAAAGAACGCTAGGCTTTCCAATACGCGTTGAAGTAACTTCGACAATAGACTATTCACAAAATAATAAAAAAAGATCTTGAAGCCGGGGCTCCGCTCATCGGCACAAAAATTCATCCAAGTTCAGCAGCAGTTTGTAGAGGAAAAGCTGCGAATCGCTTGTGAATCACCTGTGGTATAGTGGATTATGTCGCATTTTAATTCCACTATATATATATATATATATATATATATATATATACTATAATATATATATACTATATATATATATATATATATATATATATATATATATACTATCTATATATATATAGTATATATATCTATATATCTATATATATATATATATAAATTAAACAAAAGGCCAAGAATAGTTCCAACTCACCTACCTACTTCGTATCTCCTATAAGAAAAATATATTAAAACCATTATGCAAACCAACTTGACACTATCGAAGTGGAGGAAGGGAGGCAGTAGAAAGAATTTTTTTTATGTTAGTCAGCAGTCATTTAGGAAGATAACATTAAATCAACAGGCAACTCCTACTTGATCAACTGACAGGAAGCAAGATCTCCAAGAACGCCCCATTAAGCTTCGCATCACAAGACTCTTCACTGAAGCTTAACTCGGTCAAACATGTTTGAAGCAAGGTGAACATTGTACACCAACTAACAGCTTTTTTTTCCTTTTTGTCAAATTCAGCTCGAGGGGGTGGGTCCACTTCTCCTCCACATCCTTCCCCTTCCTAATATCACTTGACTTCTGTCTTGTTTTTTTTTTTTTTAATTGGCGTTACCTGCTATCCGTTTATGGTGTGGGCCAAGGTTTTTTTTTTCTTACCTCGAAATGAAGAATGTGTTAACCAAGGTTTAACATCCGGAAACAATGATATGATTATGAAAGACGTCGTAGTGGAGGGCTCTAGAAATTTAGGCCCCCTGGGGTTGTCGAACGCGTACCTAAATCTAAGCAACATACCGCAAGCATTCTCACCTGCATTGAAAGTGCAGCCGCCTCGGCCGGGATTCGATCCGGCGACCTTCGGGTAAGCATTCGAGTGCCAAAACAACTAGACCACCTTGGTAGTGCTCTTCTGAATAACCTAAGCCACCCGTTTACTCAGCCATTTGTCTCATTGTATTCGCAGTAAAATTTAAAAAAGAAAATAGTCGTGCGTCTAGTGCTCCCTGTTATATGCCATTCTTTCTCAGCGCTTCTTCAACCGTGCACGTAGTTAAGCTCCGGGTCATGTGAAGACGTCCCCACCCAGTTCTTCCTTATTTTTATCCGTATTTGTCTGTGACTATAAAAATTTATTTATTGAGACATGAAAGTAGTCATAATTAAAGGCAACGCTTGTCTAAACTTAATTTTGGGGGGTTTTTGAAGCTGTAGTGACTGCTTGTGTGGGTGAGCAAGAGCGATTACGAACTGATTGAGTTAAACAAATGTGCGTCAAGTTTTCTTTGAAAACTGTCCCGTTGAGGGAAGCCAGGAGCACTATTTCGATAAGTTTCCGTACCTTTAGCGCTATGCACACCATATATGGTTAGAGAGACGAAAGATCACTGCGATTTTGTTTTTCGGAATGCATTTGCGTAATCTATTACTATCTGTTTTCTTTTTTGTGATGGTGACGGGCAACAAAGATTGCATTACTCAATTTGTTACCATCCTTGTGTGCGTAGTAGGACACCGGGGATCATATTTGTGCTAACCTATCAAATAATTCTTACGGAAGAGCATAATCAACGAGCTTCATGATAATAAACCTCTGCTCAAGTGATGGTTCCGAGGTTTAGCAGGGACACAATACGCATTGCGCTTATCCATTTGTACAAACTTCTTTGCACCATGCATGAAAATCTTGACAAATATGACGCACTCGTTTACACTTAGAAATTGTGTCAGATTGTGCCAATGAATCAAAGCAGGGAGCAAGCCGTTTGTGTCACAACTACACTGTTTCTATGGCAACGTGGCGTATAACGTGTAACCGTCCAGCTACCATCGATACCACACACTCTGCGCCTGGCTCCGTGGTCTGTTTAAGAGGAAAGCGGGAAAATGAAAGCACTCCTGCAACGGTGCTGCTTCGGAAACAACAGGAACGAGGCGAAGCAGAACAGTAAGAAGAAAAAACTAAGTCGAAATGGGAGCCACGAAGGTCGTCCGGTTAAACGGCGACAGCGTGGCGTTTCCTTTGTTCTGGGCGAGGGGCGATTATGTGGGAGGAAGCAGACTGGACCGAACGGTCCCTGCTAACAAGGCACCACCACGTGTCACGACGCTGCGCCAAAACTACGCACACACATACACACGCGCCCCTCGTGCTTTCAGCCGTACAACGCAGTGTACACGCCTTGCAGACACGTACAAAGGAGCAGCCCCCGTACAAAGTGCAGAGCGCTGCGAAGTCGCCGATCCTTCCCGAAACTCTTCGCCAACTCCAGAAATCTGCAGGTTCGTTGTGCCGCTTGAGGGCTTTCGTAAAAACTAAGAACAGTGGTTTGAGAGAGAAAGGCGGCTACGATGAAACGGTGTGGCCCCAATTGGCTCTCGCACGGCACCTGGGCTCCCTACCTACGGGTACGCTACGAACTCTTGCGTGGTACGTGCCATTAGTTCCACGCTGAGACAAAATGCGGAAAAACAACAGCCTGCAGCCAACAAATCCTCGTTACGTCTTAATTGTTCGGCCATTTAAGTCACTCTGGATGACAGGGAAGCGTTGCAGCGCTCAAACCCACATAGACTGGTACCCCTCCTTCTTTAAGTAGCCTAGAGGCGTAATAGGGCGATGAAGAAGAAGACATCTCTCCGATAATTAGCGGCGTGGCGTTCCTGCTTGTGCGGAACAAGCCATGTGTGCCGTTCCGAGGGACGCTAAGCTGCCATTATAATGAGTTCGAAAAAGCGTGTCGCCAAGCGATGATACCGATTTCGCGGGTTAACCGCGGCGGCCGCTTTTTCGACAGCCTGGGGCTATACAGAGATCGTCGCGTAGTGTTGATACGAGTACGTACACATTCCTGCATTCGTGTAAGGCACAAGCGAGGTCATCGACATTTATTTGGGACTCTGAGCTCAACCATCGTCTCCAAATTGTCAATGCACCTTGTCGTTGAAATATACGTCTTGCAGCCTTGACAATCACCAGTTGCTGAGGCCGTGGTAGATGTTTGTATTATGGGACGCAATAACTGCAAATTATTTGCTTGCTAGCGGGGTTACTGCAAGCACAGATGGTCGCTTGACGGAAACTTAGCAGGTATCGCTAGGCGCCTCGGACATTGTGCATGCCTCTACAGTAGTGTACTCTAGAAATTCTTTGATACTTCTGCCACATTTTTTCATATTCGAATTACATAATATCATAAGTAAAAGGTTGTTGTGAAAGCATAATCGCCGGGTTAGTTGTTTTTATAAGAGGCATCCATAACTGTAAAAAGGTGACTGTGAAAAAAAACGAAATGATTGTCTACTGAAAACAAAAAAAATAAATAAACTACACCATCCAAACAAATAATCTATTTCACCGTTTTTTTGTCTACATATGCCAGATATATAAACCTCTCAAGGAGGAAAGAAATAAAAGGATGGACAGGGAGGTCTCAAGGCTTCGTAGTTGGACTAGTTGGCTCATTATTATTGTGGCGTTGCACAGTTCAGCCAGAAGGAATCTCTTGCAAGCTCCTTTTTGTAAAGACGGGCGAAATGATCATAGTTATCTACCAAAGACTTCAGCAGTCTCTTCGAGAACAATTGCATATGCGGCAATTCATGAAACCAAACTCACTCAGAGGACCCTCTCATTTTCTTAAATTGTACTTTGTTACACAGCCGCTATCTCACTAATACAAACTAACGAATGCTACACAGAAATATTTGATTGAAAAATATACAAATGTAGCCTGAAGCCCGTACATTTTCACACCGAAGCTGAATTAACAGGTGTGGCAGGAGCAAGTGAAGAGTGGTTATATTCTTATTGAATTGTACACAGCGATTTCGCTTGAGTCGTAGAGCGGGACCTATGTAGATTCAGCAGGTCGGAAATCTGAATACATGTCAGCTATGCGAAACAGCCAGAATGTTCAGAGTTTTGTTATGTCTCGTGTTCTCTGAAACCTAAGCACTATACTGCTGCTAATTATAGCGTTAGGTCAAAACGATGACAAAGGGACGAGAAGAAGATAGCGCTTTTCTTCGTCTTGTCGTTTTTTCGTTGTTCTGATCTCGTGCTAGAAAAATCGTCATGTCATACAAGCTAGCACCCTTCTAAGCTAAACTGCTCATTTAAACGTCGCCTTTATTGTGAAATCTGAGGTCCCACAATAAGCTTGCCAAATTTTCTCGCCGACACTCGTACACAACGAAACACGTCCTCTGGTTTCTTTGTCGAGCTTGCGTTTTAGCTCTCGGTATATTCGCTACAGTGATCCATGGATATATGCTGGTTGGAAACCACATGCTTGCCCGTTGGACCCCACCCAATTTTAAAATATTCCCTTCGCGCTCCTCCCAAACCACGCCTGCTGCGTCTTTCGCGGAAAGTGTCGCCGTGAAGCACGAAACGAATGGCTCTCCGTTATAGCCGCTTACAATTTCTGCTCACGCACCTTGGCTTAGAAAACATAGCGGACGAAGGTTTTGCCGCTTTAAACTCAAGGCCGACATGCTGCGATCCGCGTGAGAAGACAAAGAAGCGTCTATGTGAAAGCAATTCGCCGCAAACGTGAATGTACTTCACGGTACTCTACCAGGCGAGTTCTAAATTTTTTCGCTCGTCCCACTAACAAAGAAAGAAAGCCTCTCGTCGCACAGCGCAGCACATCTTCCCCTGTGGTAAATCAACTAGCCGGGTGTTGTTAAAACGACTTGGGCAGTAAAAACGTGCACTAAGTTTTGAAATTCTGAAATTGAAGCCAGTGTTGTTTCAGAGGCGCTGCTATGTAATTGTTCTTGGGAGGCCTCACGAGTGAATTTCGTCGCTTGTTTCGTAACGGGGGCGACCTTAATGAGGAAAATGCTATGCATGCGGAGAGCGGCAAACGTGACGGGACTCGTGGTGAGCTTCCGTTTTCCTCGAAGACAAGAGCATTAAAGGTCATGATGAACGGCGAGGTGTGGCGTCGTCTTCCGCAGAATGCAATACGCGCCATGCACGTACAAAAAGCGGACGGCTACGACATTTCTGTACCTCTACCCTGCGCTCTATCAATTTGCGCTTGCGATGCTATCAGCATGTGTACATCACCATGAAACTCTTCTTTGCTATGTGGAGCACGCCAGCACCCCATTCATTGTTCGAGCTGTCTTACCTGTCTGCACACAATATGGAGAAACCACAATTAGTGTAGTCTTCGCGCACTGAAATATTCAGTAGAGAAACAGTAATCACGCTCTTTGCCACGCTATGCAGTTAATCACGTATTTTTATCTCCGACTTTCTCTAACTAACTGTTTTCCTGTGGAGAGGCTGAGGCCCATATTGCCTCGGCTACTCCATATCCATAAGTTCTGCAGCGAAAAAAACAACAATAATACTGAACGTACCCAAAAATGAACAATAAAAAACACATAATAGCCCACTGAAACCAGTTCAAATATCATGCCAATGCATAGTTTGATTGCAGCAGTTCAAACTGTCATAAACTGTAACACCCACACCTTCCTTTTCAACTGTCAGTCTACGCACTAACACATTCACATGTATCAAACCCTGGCTGTCTATCACAGGCGCTTATCCCGTCCGCTCTCCACTAAAAAGTTTGTCAGGACGATGTTCGCCTTTTTCTGAAGATTCATCTAAGGCCATGGTATTAATAATTTCTTTAATGTGAGGGGCCGTCTGTCCAAACTTGCTAATTGGTTCCTTAATATTTCTCTTTCATTCACGTATTTAACGACTCCAAAAGAATATGGCGAACGTTTTATTTTGCATGACCACAATGGCATTCCCGGGAGTTGGATCGACGTATTTTGCGCAGGAAGCGGTTTGTGTATGCTACTTTCAATCGAAGTCTGTGGATTAATGTCTCTGAGGTTCGAGGGAGATCAGTCGCTATGAAAAAGTTTCTGTGTAGACCAACTTCATATAGTACTGTTTTCTTTGATTAAGGGCTATCAAACCACTTCTCTATCTAACAATGGTTTGCTCGTTGCGTTATAAAATGTCGTATATCTGCCCCAGACATAAGAATTGCGCAATCCTGTCCTTCGTTCAATGCCTTTTGGCGAGGCTGCCAGCCTCTTCATTTCCCTTTATTCCAATGTGACTAGGCATTCATTGGAATACGCTCTTGTGACCTTGCGCTTAGGTATTTTCCACAGTTTCTGCAGTACATTGTGCTATTTCATCATTTTTGTGAAGTTATCTCTCATTTTTTTATTAGATGAAAGGTAATTTTCCTATACATGCATAGTAGCCACTTTTGTGGCTCAGAATTCTCACAGATAAGCATAACTTCTTCAAAGATAGCCACCAGTTTTGCTGTCGTCAATGAAGATTTGTGCGATAAATTGTACAATCCTTTTTTCTGAACTTCAGGTATAAAGACCACACAGGCTGACGCTTCTTCAGTGCACGATCTATCTGTATATATCTTGGTTTTTTCATTGTGCATTATATGAATATGATGAAGTGTCATCTGTGCCACTACTAGAGGCGCCATGTCTGCTTTTTGCGTATGCCATCTATTTCACAGATAACCTTGAGAAGCGAGAGCGTCCAAGGTGGTTTTGAAGGTTTCCATTGTTTAAATCCTGCTACTACTGCTTGGAATGATGGTACCGCACTACAACGAGCTGCATACATTACGGCCTATGCTATCAGGAAATTTTCTTTTGATGTATCTTAGCTGCGTGCCTTCGTTATCAGATATACGCATATGTCTTGTTAAAGATACATGCGTTTCTGTGTGTAGAATACATTTAGGTTACGCTTCGCTGTAACACCGACCAATGTCACGCACGCCGTTACACGTTTTTGTCTTTCACGCTTGATAAAACATGACAGACTAAGAAAATGTTGCATATTTTTCTTACTATCCACAAGGACATGAATATAACAAAGACCGGATGTACTGAACTGGAATTATATTATCTGGCAGTGAAATAACTACTTTAACTACTTATGAGTGAAACATTTATTTCTATGTTATGTGAAAATAGTACCCGGATTTGATAGTAGTGTAAAAGACATTTAGCTTCGCTGTTAGAGACATTAACAAATTTTAAACAACAACGATGATTAAGTTGACCACTACTTCATACAGACGAAACAACAAATTATCCTCATAAAGTGACATGCAGTCTCTTCGTTTCCTCCTCCACTCGTGCTTTTCATCACCACGAGCGCCACTTTTCGCGGCGCGGAATGCAATAACTTTAGTGGGTGACGCAAGAGAGAGAGAAAGATAGAAGTGAAAAGGAAGTGATAGAAAGTATGAGACTGAAAAACATTCTTGGCATGGCGAGATTCTATTACCCGTGTACTTGCGGTTTGAAGGAGAACTTTGTAACCATTTGGCTATCCAAAGACGTCAAGAAAGCATAGCATTGCCATGTGTAGCATAGTATAGCAAGAAGGTGGGAAATGAGAGTGGGGTTGGCAAAGATGGGGGAGAGCAGCGCAAAGCATCGAAAAGAAGGTAGGAAATACAGAAATATCAATCCAAAATAATACAGGAGGTGTGAAATCAAGAGAGGAAAAGAGAAATACATCGAGAAAGCGAGATAGAGACAGACCGACAGACAGACACTAAAGAGAAAGGCAAAAAGAGGTAGAAATACACAAAGAGCGGAAGAAAGCAGTAGAAGTAAACTTAGACAAAAAAGACATCAAAACAGCGGGATGATACCGAAATTCCAAGAGCAAGAAAAAAAAATAAAAAATAAATAAAGGTAAACGAAGAAGACTTCGAGCCCCGCATTTCCCTCAGGCGTGGCCCGAATAGTACGGATGTGCCTCAACTTTTTAATCTACACTATATTTGTGGTAAGATACAAAATATCCCACCTCGTATGTAATCCCTACATTGCTCGTAACGGCTAGCGACATTACGGCTGAACACCTGTATGGTTTTTATGATTGAAGAAAGATCGGAGGATATGCACACGAAAGGGGACACATAAACACCCCACTCACAGTTGGAATTTCTTTGAGGTATTCAATCAGACGTTTTTGAGAACATACGCGGGGAGGGGGGGGGGGCTTCGTTAATTCGCTGATAATTTGTGGTGCAATATGGCGTCTGTAGCGGTAACTTGGGCGATCTCGCTC
Source organism: Rhipicephalus annulatus (assembly GCA_013436015.1). Taxonomy (NCBI): domain Eukaryota; kingdom Metazoa; phylum Arthropoda; class Arachnida; order Ixodida; family Ixodidae; genus Rhipicephalus; species Rhipicephalus annulatus. The sequence goes on along the minus strand of WOVY01005856.1, from coordinate 189,107 downwards.
TATATAAGAAGCTGCAAACCTAAACATATCTGTGCCGCCAGTGGTCATGAACGGCTAGCATAAAAGCAGGCTTTTTTTTGCCTTTCATAGTCAGGTACCTTTACGTGACTCTTGCAACTGTGATGACACTATAGAGTGCATATTTTCTTTTTTTTTTCTAATATGGTGTATAGGGAGTTGTTGGCGCTAAATATGGTACCGGCTACTCCTTAGCTCTTAAGTGAAAGTTGAACACGTATAATAAACGAAAACATACAAAGCAGTGCAGCGAAAATTGAACGCTCGAGCACCCATATGCAGCAACACACTTATACGTACATATCACAACACAATGATAAGTAAATGTTCAAAAGTCAACGAATGAAGTGTCTGATAGTGTCCCTCGGTAATATTCGGTCTAACCAGCGCAAAACAGCAGAGCACACGTCTGGTCCTTATAAAGATGTATTCGCTCGTGTGTACATAACAGCCGACACGTCATCCCCTTCAGCAAACACGTATGATGGGTGTCATATGATACTGTGCATAATAAGTACGACATGTGTTATACAAATGGTTGTTGGTTATTTCTTAGTACTTGTCAGCAATGCCGCTGTTTTGTAAGAAACGTGTTAACGCTTTTGAAGCGTGCGTCAGTAAAACTCTAATTGGCCACGGGCCCATGAAGTTTTTTTATGCTAAACGGTCTGCCGTCCAATGCCAACAGTTCCGATTTAGGAAAGTGTCACGTCGTGTCATGATGTGGACAGTCTATGAGAAGGTGACATACGTCTTCATCTATAAATTCACATTAACATTGGGGAGTTTCACCTCTGCCAATTCTGTGCAAAAAATGTTTTGTGTATGCGGTGCCTAGCCTCGACAGGTGACTGAGAGTTTCCATCCTCCTATCTCATTCTAAAACATTTTTTTTAATTCAATGAATAAATCGATGTGATATAAATTACAGCTCTTTGCAATTTGGTCAAACCAAGCAGTTTTGCTCATTCTGAAAGTTGTAGGCTTTATAATACTGCGCAATTCATTTTTCTAAATTGGTAAAGAAATAGTTACATTTTTTCGATGTCCTTATCGGGCCGCTTCATGGGTAGCTGTGTTCTCAGGAATGTTGCAATTGCCAAATATCTACAGGAATTTGATCTAATATTGCGCGTTGTTTGCTTTGGTGAGCTCTTTCAGCGTTTCGTATGTCATACTATCACTAATTACTGTCGCATTTGTACTGCAGAGCGATCCGAATGCGGCCTGTTAATCGCTGAAAAGTACCCATTTTCTCGCGTGTGCTGCCGAGTTTATAAACTTCATAGCATACAGAATAGCGAAAAGCTCAGGTGTAGTAGATGACGTCGTGCGACATGATTTAAATGATTCCTTAATATTGAGCTGTGGTATAATAAATGCTGATGTTGAAGACGTTGTAATACTTGAGCCATCTGTGTAAACGTGGATGTAGCCTGGATACCTCATGTGTATCTGATAAAGCCCTAGTTGTTGAGTAGCTTGGATGAACAAGTCTTTCTTTATAATATTGCCTACTACTGAGAATTCAATGCTTGGTGTTGCAAGCAGCCAGGGAAGATAGTCCTCTTCAAAGCTCCAAAATTCATTTCTTGGTAATATGTGTAAGATATTCTGTATCTCTTCTTGAACATTGCTTTTATTTCCTCGTTAAATCTCCAAAGCCAATCGGTGGTCTTTGTGCTGCGTCTGTGTGTGAAAAAATGGCGACATGTTTCGATTCTTCTCATGACTGTAAAGGGTAGTTGTCGAGTCTCTGCTATGACAAGGCTGCTGGAAGTCGCTCGTGAAACACCTAGGAAGACGAGCAGTCCCCTAGCTAATAGTCTTTAAAGTCGCTTCTCAGAAGTGCGGGAAAGGCCATTTAAGACTGCTGCATGAATATGCAACTTTTTGTCGTAATAAATTATTGTGAAGAGGGAGCATGGATAATAAAGATCCACCCCATGACGTTCCAGCAATTCTTCGGAGTATAAACACCAGCATATTCACCTCCTCTTCGAGTTTCTTTAAGTCAGGCGCCCATGATAGCTCCCTATCAAGTATTACTCCAAGAAACCGATGCTGTGTCACAGTCATTAGCGGTTCTCCTTGTAAATTTAGATTGAAGTTTTCACTTCTTACAGTTGAAAGGCAAGACAGTCCTCTTTGCGTGTGACAGAATCAATCCTCCTTCTTTAGAAAAATAGTTCATAATACTTATGCTGTCTTTCAATGCAATCTGAGTTATTCGAACGTCCGCTCCAGATGCCTGATTGCACACATCTACATATAAAGAGTATTTTAACCTAGAAGGCAGTCTTTTAGCCAAATCGGTCTTAACACAGTTGAAAGAAAAGGGCTGAGTACACTTCTTTGTGGCACTCCCTGTCTGACGCCGTGTTCCGCACTCTTTTCTTCGCTCTTCTGAATGAATATTTTGCGACCTGTTGAAATTTAGATATATACCGCAAAGACCTGCGGGACAGTCCGAGTTCTAACATACTCAGTAGAACATGAGTGTGACTGACTGTGTCAAATGCCTCTTTGATGTCTAGGAACACTGCGACCGTCAAATTACCACAGGCGCATTCATGCTCCACATACGTTGCTATGTCCAGTATTCCACCCATTGTGCATCTATGTTTCGTAAAACCTGTTAAGTAGTTAGAGAATACACCGATTCGGTTGCACAACCACTGAAGACGAGCATCAATCATTTATTATTACCTTACATAAACAATTAGACAGACTAATTAGGTGGGATGAATCAAGGCTCAAGGGTGTCTTATCTGGTTTTAAGATCGCAATGATGCGAGTATACTTTCAAGACTCGGGTACAATTTCTTGTGTCCATTGAATATTGTAAATATCTAAGAGAATAGTTGTGCCTGTTGGCCCAACGTTCTTCAGCATATTGTACGTAATGCCGTCCGGTCCAAATGCCAATTTTTTACGACATGATGCTTTAGCACATTGCAGCCCACTCAACGTAAATGCAGGGTCCAGTTGAGTATACTTAGCTCAATAACAGTCATTAACTTTCTGGTTGGCAAACATGACAGAATTTTCAAATAAGGCGCATTGTGCTGCGCTTGGCCTAGTGATAAGTTGAAAAAAAAAATTGATCTGCTACCACATCTTCCCGTTTGTGCAAGGCTACAGCAAGAGCACGAAACGGGAAGCTCTGTGATACAGGGACACTAAATGCTCGAATTCCAAGCCAACTTTGTGGAGCAGGTGTGTGTGGAGAGAGCGTGCCGCAAAAATTACTCCAGCGTCGTTTACCTAGATTTTCTAGTCGTCTGCGCATCACACTGTGTATGCTTCTTAACTTCTGCTGCGCCGATATGCTATTTCTGAACGTCCTCTGATGGCTCTTAAATGTTACTACTCTCCGTCGACTGCAGCATAGTCTCTCGGAATCGCGATTTTTTTCGTACATTTACTCGCATTATCCTACGAAAATTCATAAACGCTTTCAACTGTCGTAAGTTTACTATTTTGGTTTGTTAAGCGGTACAAAATGCTTTACAGTTCGTCAGTTTCCTGTAGCGCCTGATGTCGTCATTTCGCAAGTAGGGGTGATTTATAACAATGAGAAAATGGTCACTCCCACATGTTTGTTCATCCGTTGTTCATCCCACACCATTGACTAGGTCTTGGGAGCACATGGTAACATCTATGCAACGCGAGTAACTTGACCCAAGGAGAAAAGTTGGGAAACCATTATTTAAAACAGTCATATTGCAATTCTCTGCGGCGCACTCAACAACGGTGTCACGTGCATCATATCGATCACTATACTCAGAATATGTTGTGCGCATTAAAGTTTCCACATACAAATGGATATGAATTAAAACTAATAATAATATTTGTTAGCTAATCCACTGAAATACGGCTTGAAGAATGTAAAGGTAAAGATTAATCACTGTTATGCACTACTCACCAAAGGATACTTTACAAGCAACAAATTTCGGGAAGTCCGAATGACTTGAGTGAACTTGGTAAGAAGGTAGGTTCTTTCTGACGCACAGAAGCACTCTGCTAGGACCACTTTGACGACATGACTTATATATCATATAGTTAGAGAGGCGAAAATGGTCATTCATTCCTGCCTCTTGGATACAAAGTATTGGAAAGTTATATTGAAAAAAGAGCTTAGAAAACTCAGCACACTTATTTCGAAGACTGTTGACATTCCAATGAAATATGGGGACATTTTATAGCCCTTATTCATATATTACTTGTCGCTGGTCGGGCCTTGATTGTTGACACTATAGTTCTTCCAGAGGCAGCAGGGCTTTTACTTCTGGCAGGTTGTTTGCTTCTGGTAGAGCAGACAGGATTGCTTTAAGTGCAGCGAAAAGCATTGGTATAATCAATTGCATGACTGATGCACGGTTACCATTGAATGGTCCAGTTTCGAAGTTCTGCAGAGAATGACGTGGTGTTTCGATGTTGTAGCCTGGGTGAACACTGGCGCTGCCGGCTCTGCTACTTTCCGGCTGAGGTCGCGGGGACGTTCGCAGCTTTGACGCGTAGTTCGGGTACATGAATGCACTTCTCATGTGTGGTCTCTCGGGTCTGCTCTTGGTGGTTCTCTTGGTGTGTATCTCGGCTGTTGTTGTGGTTGTGCGCTGAGGTAGATCACGTACAGGATGAATAATCTCGAGGTTTGCAGAGGGTTCATTGAGGCACGGTTTCCTTCCACGGATAAGCTCACGCCGACGCATTTTCGCAGCAGCTTAACTTTGCGGCAGCCTAAATATGAGGCGACGTGATTAACTGCACTGTTCGTAGACTTAGGCTGAAGACTGACTTGCACCCTTTATGGTGGTGTTCTTCTGAGCAGATCTCACACCGGCGAGTGCCACGGCAACTTTTCGCCATGCGTCCGAATCACTGGCAGTTATAGGACCGAAGTGCTGGACCAATATATTTTACTGGTGACTGGTGAATCCTAAGTAGATTCTTCCTGAAATCGGGTGGACATCTCGAAAAGTCAGAATCACTGTGTGAAGTGGGCGGGACGTTACTGCTCCATCTTCCTGGCGGAAATATTTCATTTGCCGTCGCACCGGTATAACCCCTGCATCTCTCAAGTACTCTAGGAGTTATTCGTCTGAATACTGCAGAGGTATACGCTTCACTTGCCCAATGTTCCAAGTGTATGACTCGGGGATGAAAGGCCGCCTACATTCGAAAGCATCACAAGGCGCTTTGCTGAAGCTAAAGAAGCAACGCTGACACTTAAGCTTCAATCTCTGGTAGTTCTGAACGACTGTACTTTTTTTGGCAGCTGAAACTACTTCGGCTGACACTCGATTGAGGTTTATTTTTCAGAGACTATCACCTTCGGCTGGTGGACGAAGGATGACTGCAATACCCTCTGCTCCCTTCTTTTTGTACGCAACCAGTGTAAATGGTTCATCTTCGCCCATCTGTTTTTCACCACTTAAGTTAATAATTGACGTATTATCGTCGAAAAGATTCTCTTCTGAGCGAAGCTTCTCGCTCTCAGTCTCAGCTTCATGGTATTCCATTGCTGTTGAGCTCGTTGGGCCGTTTCCTGGTTGTGAATGACTAATTGTGCCGGCTTCAGGATGTTTTGTCGGGGCTGTAAGCCCCCCGGCTTTTCATTGTGTCTTTTGTCTCATGAGGTTTGACACACTTGGAAGCGTCTAATGCTTGTGGCGTTGGCTACCAGCCACTGTAGTGGTCACGTACAAGCCAAGTCTTTGATAAAAGAACCTCGTACCCATAAGGCGCCGATCCCTTGAAGTCTTCATTCGACATCTTGTTGGCACGCCAAGAAAGAAAATGTTGTCAGCGTAATAGTCTGAGAATAGAGCCAAAATCGAACACTACACAGAAACAGCGATCGAACAGAGCCACTTCTTCTTCTTCCTTCCTTTTCGTTGAATATTGATTTGTCATCGCACACGACACCATTTGCACTGCGATGAACCAGCTAGATCGTAGATAATTTTTAAATACAAAGACTCCACGCTTTATGTCGCCCAGTGCAGCACCACTCGTGGTCAATGCTAGTTTATCATAATCAACTTAGCTAAGCCATCTAGTATGGACACGTAAGGGACTTACGGCGCTCTTGTTTCAACCTTATAGCACCTCACCTCAGCTTGAATTTTTAAAGACGATTTAAAGACACTTTTAGAGACATTTCAGGACTTTATGCGGGACCTTCGTGGGAAGGATTTCGGTCTGTCTGTCTGTATATCTGTCTTCCTGTCTGTCTGTCTGTATATTTGTCTGTTGGGAAGCTCTTAACCATACCTCAAACGGCATCAAACGGGCAGGCCCATCCGCAGCGCCCACCAATTTTGCTCGAGGTTCAGCGTTCCTACTTGTGTAATTGTCAATTAAAAACAATTATTTCGCATATCTGAGGCACCATAAGAACACTTCGATGTCTTGTACGTGTTCCTTTATACCAGAGCAGGCACACACAAGTTATTCTGAGGATCGTAGTGTTTATCACGGAGCGCTGACAGTGCAACACGATGCTCAAAAACGTGTTTCCAACGCTTTGCTAAGACGACATAGTGGTTGCACCTGCCTGTCGTATTGCGTTTTACACCTTATCACCTCCGAGACAGGCACCGATCTTCCTCCGCGGGCGCTCACACCTTCCTTCGTCTTCGAAGATAACTGCCAGATGGCACTCGTGTCTAACGTGCCTTGATGCACTCGTTCACCTCCGCTACACGTTCGAGGCACTCTAACACAGTGCCTCCAGAATACCATTCACCGATTTTCTTGCGCAGAACAACACAGTGCCTCCAGAATATCATTCACCGATTTTCTTGCGCAGAACATCAAAAAACGTTTTGTTCACTCTCTCCAGACGCAAAATTATCGTATTTCGACGACGCAGGCAGTGTAACTTGCAGATTTGGGGCCAATGTTTTTATACCTCTTGCTTTCATGCACTACAGCTGTTTTTGTCAAATCATACGATCCAGAACAATATTGTTTATACAATTCTGACAATTCATATGCACCTCTTTTTTTATAAATATATCTTGCTAATTAAGGGTAGATTGAGTAATTTGTGATATGTAACAATCTGAGAACGACCGCTTAAGCTTTAACCTCGACGTGGAGCCCAAATTTCACCTGAGTTTTTCTAAGCCGGTATGCTATCCTAAATGTAATGAATTACTCTACACTGTTTAGAAACATCTTGCTGGCTGTTCTCAAACGAACTCTAGAGCACAGAGCAAACTGCAGGAAAACAACTAATGAAAACGCCAGAATAATGCAAGGATCTAGTGAAAAAGAACTGAAAAAAGTGCGAAGCGTCCCCTTTTTTTTGTATCTGTCCTTATCCTGTTCCACCATCGGGCCTCATAAAATACCAACACACTGACATTCCCATCGCCAGCGACAGCGACAAGTGCCAATTAATGGTATGAAGTGCTTTGCTTGCGAAATAAATCCTAATCAATCAACTAACCGAACGCTTGACCCATCAGTGCTTCTCACCGGTGTTAATTTAAATAATGTGTTGCGGTAGCTGCTCGGTAATTGCTGCTAAATCTTACCGACTGAGCCACCGAAATTCATGCACTAGGTGATAGCTGAGAGCATACCTTTCACAACGCAAACCACCCAAAAGCGATCTTGATTGAAAGCACATTCATTGATTGATATGCAGAGTTGAACGAGCAAGAACCACCATATGATTATAAGAGACGCCGTAGTGAAGGGCTCCGGAAATTTCTACTAGCTGGGGTTCTTTAACGTACACCCGAATCATGATTAAAAAGATATAGACGCATTAACAAGTTATCACGCATTAGACCCTTTTCATAATTGTAAAGCTAGCTTTCCTGCTATTTAGTTTGCCCTGCCAATGACGGCGGGTTACTTTTTGGAAACAAAGTGTTCAAGCGCAGTTCACTTGTACTAAGACTTGGAAAGTGCAGCTTTAGCTGCATCGACATTACTGCGCATAATCGACGAGCCCAGCGTGTTTAACTAGGACCTGGTCTCCATTTGAAGTAGGACAGGTGCCACAATTAGAAGGGCAAACATGCATTGCCGAGAAGTGCACTTCCGAATTATGAAAGGGGTATATTGAGGCATGATACATTATGAGGATTTCCAGACAAGGTTAAAGGAACAGAATCACGGAGCACGTCTTCCAAATGAAAATTAGGGAACCACGCAATATTTCGAGAGTTGGGAAGTTTTATAAAATATTAAAATGTTAGGGGCAAGAAAGGCAATATGCTGATTGAACCACACGTAGCCCAAGTGAAACAAGCAGTAACAGTGAAGAGTTCTCGGCACCCAATAAGGAACGCATACGAGTATAAATATTCAGCTTTGTACAAAAAAATTCGGGATGTCTTACGCATGAGCCATAGTACTTACACAAAAATATTTGTACAATATTAGCGCTACGCCATTATCTATAAAGACAATAACATATATATATATATATATATATATATATATATATATATATATATATATATATATATATATATATATATATATATATATATATATATATATATATATATATATATATATATATGGCCAGAAAACTTATAAAAGTGTGCTATACAAACAAAAAATAGAAAGAGAAATGTTTTCGAGCCTATGTCCTCGCATGAAATGGAAGAATACGCATATTATTTTCGTAGAAAACCAGAAGGTTAAATGTTTATTTTTCTGGAAATGCGAGAATAAAAATGCCTTGGCGAAGGTATTCGCCAGAGAGCTTCGCCTAAACACTGAGTAGCTATTGGCACTCGGTACGTGTTCGGTGTTTCAAGCCAGCGTAGTCAGTGTCCTCCATCTCTTCCTTAGTTTTCTGGCGCTTGATTCACTGTGCTTCCGGAACTCATCCTCGCCAAGAAATCGTGAAACAAATGCATTTCCTGCGTGCGTGTCGCGAAACTTCCTGTTGGCTGCTCCGGTGATAGTAGGGCCTTGGCTTGCCCATTCTCTTCTTCATGCGGCTGTGATGTCCAACTTGCGCTAACCTCATTGCATTCAAAACAATCACGTGGTTCCATTCGCATTTGCTTGAAGGGGAAAACCAATTGCTTTTATTGGCGATTTTCTAAATTGTGCTCTCTCTCAATAGTCTGCCTCAACTTAATAATCCCTTGTTATAAATCTTCAGTCAAATTATTCATTAGGTATACATGATACCTTAAGCTTCACTAACTGTGCGCTCAGACTTCTTAAGCACAATTTAAAATAAGTTCTAATACATATTAGAAAACAACGCGTGCTGCATTAAGCAGTTTCATACGATAATACAGGTATGTTATTTCGACTTGCGAGCAAACTTACAAATTAAGTACCATCGCAAGTCTAGAAAACAGTAGGGCGTTATTCATTTTTTTTTCATGTCATCCACGGAATATCGCTTTCATAGCCTTCAGAAATAAGTGTGACTTAAACAACTCAGCATTTGGTCGTAAATTGTCCCACTTCTAAATATCTCATAAGGTCTTTCTGCGACATAGGTTTTCGCACTGTTGATGTCATGACTAGCCAGTCAATAACGTCAAGCCCTTTTACCCTCTCTTAAGACAGACAGACAGACAGACAGACAGACAGACAGACAGACAGACAGACAGACAGACAGACAGACAGACAGACAGACAGACAGACAGACAGACAGACAGACAGATAGATAGATAGATAGATAGATAGATAGATAGATAGATAGATAGATAGATAGATAGATAGATAGATAGATAGATAGATAGATAGATAGATAGATAGATAGATAGATAGATAGATAGATAGATGACAAAATGCTACAGGAATCTGCATTACAAAAGGAGTTGCTTCACCTTTATTAATTACTAACCTGACAAGTGCCACGCCGACAACTGCACTGCAACAGCACCGCATGCGTTGTTCACAAGTTGTTCACTTAACGTTCAACTACCCACGATGGCTTAGCGACTCATCAGCACAAGAACGTATTCACTTTGTGCTGTATTGACGGTCGTGGTTCAGTCGAAGCGAGACGTCAATGTAATACCACGTGCGCAGCTTTAGATGCATGCGAATAAACACGTCATAGTGATAATTGTTCCAGAGCACCAAACTGCAAGGTAACAAATAGTAATATAGTAGTTCGATAGAGTAAAGCTTCAAACCTAACTTTATCTACTGATCTACTTATCTATAAGGCGACAAACGGTCGTAAGACTATAGCTATACTTCATTCAAAAAACACGATGACCTCGAAGGGTGGCTGAATTATACTTCTCTTCTCTGTGCTCAGGAACAATGTCATTTGTCTGCGCTAAATGATATGATATAAATATCTACAAAAAGTACACGAAAGTTTTTGCAAAAATGAATGTGGTTATATAAGCTGGAAAGTGAGGCGTGATAATACAGTTTTAAATAAGCAAAGATCACCGCAGCTAGAGCAGGTTATAAAGCTGCGTATACGCTGCAACGTAGCTGCTTTGAAGCATGGGTTATTGCTGTGTGCGCGCAGCTCTCTTCAAGTACTGACTCTCGATGCCCTGCATGGACACGTAAGTGGCATTTATAAAGATTTTGCTTCATTCCAGGCAGGTGTAACATTCATGTGCGGGTCTGAACGCTTCTGGGGAGCAATGAAAATGGCTTCAGGTTTGCTCGAAAGGTGTAGCGTAGCATTGATTACGGTCACGTTGCGATCAGTTGAGACTATACATAAATCTTTAGACACAAAAGTCATACAGCTGACGGAAATTCTATAAGTAGTCAGACTTACCATGCATTTTGCGGCGAAAATTAGAATGAATGAATAAACTTTATTTAAAGCCCACCATTTCTCACCACGCGAGGTGGATAATGGAATTTACTCTTTTAAGACACTTCTCGAAAGCATGAAGTGTGCTAAGCGCTAATTGTGTTAATGAGATCATATACAGATCTAAATATGTCTGTCACCTTCACTACCCATCTAACTTTCTGGTCGATAGGCATAGTGTTTTCTTGAACGCACCCCCTTTAATCTTTTTTTGTGTGTTTTAAAGAAAATGTTTCGCAGCACACCATCACTGACAACCTGCTTGCGATAAGAAATGTATATAAGTATGCAAGGGAAGAGTCCATCAAATCTCAGAAGGAAATATGCTACCAAGCTCTCAAGAAATAAATGGGAAAGTAGGCCGTTCATTATAGTTGACATAAGACGGTGTGTACCGTTTGCAGAAGTCGGTGGTCAGCTAGAGAGTCCCAACATCTTCGTCCAAACAACGTGCGTTCGTTAAATGTAGTTCGAGGCAGTAACTTCCTCCTTTCCGGCACTGCCACAACAACGAGGAAGAACAGTAGGCGGACAACATTCGAGGTCACGCACGGAAGGGGCGTGATATGTCTGGTCAAGGCTACCTCAAGTGGCGAGAAGTCGCGGGAACAAAAGACAAGGAAGGCAGAAAGAAAACGGCACATACCTGTCCTGAAGACGCAGACTCTTTAACTGACAACTGACAAGCGTAAAATCGGACCCAGAGTTGGGATAGCTCGGCCCACACAATTCTATTCGCTGATGAGAGAAGAAAGAGAAACGTGGTCTGCGTAGCCATCCTATATTTGAGCAGGTGGGCGCTGGCGCGAGTGGGCGCCATTGTTTCTCTCGAAAGTGGAAGTGGAGCTAGGATGGTGGGCTGTCGAAAGACAGTGGCGGTGCTGAGTATCTGGCATGCGTGCGCCACCGCTGAGAAAGTGTGCGCCTTCCGATGTCAGAACATTTTGAGAATGAGGTCTGGGGAAACTTCTGGGCCCGTTGTATTCGTTATACTTGCGACACCGCCTCGCTAATACCAAGTTTGGTGGGCATCTGTTGTTACAAGGTATATATATATATATATATATATATATATATATATATATATATATATATATATATATATATATATATATATATATATATATAATTTATTAATATAATATTATTTAATACTATTATATTATATATAACTATTTACGCTCCCAAATTCATAAGTGCGACAGACAGAAAACAAACAAAAATGATGAAAAAACGTAAAAATTCTTAAATCATATTTAATTCAGCATTTACCTTGATTTGCTTCTGATGAGTAGACTTACGTACTCGTGTAAAACTTCTACGCATCCCTAATAATCGTAATGAGAAATCACTCAGTAAAGGACAAATAAAGTTCTAGCAACGCAAAAAGTACACCATTTTATAAGGCAGAGTTCATACCTTTCGCAAATTACGCAATCCGACTTATGACGCGGCAGACCCGTAACCAAAGAAACAGTCCAAGGGAATTGGCGCCCCATCCCCACCCCCCTGTAATTTCAAATGGAAGGAGGTGTTTTACCAAAAAAAATAATTAAAAGGTGCTCTTCAAGGCTTTTAATGAGGGCACCTCCTCCACAAGAAAAATTTCTGTTTATGGGCCTGGGACATAGGTAAGAAAAACGAACAGGTATTTCATTGAACGGGGTGCCGTTACTTGCTTTCAGCAGCTGTGTTAGACGGCTAAATATTCGAACTCTTGGTGAACCATTGATATTTTGATGTCTTTATTTTCTTCTTCTCGAATGCGCAAAGCCAATGGCAGTTAGTACGACGCTTCAACATACGAGGCCAACATACAGCCCTGCTACCTATACCTTGTCTCCAGTTAGCCTCCCGAATCTTGTGATAATGCTATCTTCAAATTCAGAGTCTCAGGTGCTGGTTCACTTACGCAGGTTTACAATGAAAAATGAAAATAACTTGATCAGTCCACAGCTGCAGTGGCACGAGGTGCTCAATTGCAGCTATATACGGCATTCGGAAGTATTTACCTCACGGAAACCTGTAAAAACAATTAAAGGAAATGAGTACGAATGTAAGCGATAAGTGTACTCGGGAAAATAAATGAACGCATGTCTCTGAGTTACTCAAGGAGACCGCTTTCTTCCCCGCGGCTTGCATCGACAAAAGAGCCGTGGCGGCAAACGCTACCGGGAAGGTTGTACGCATCCCATCTATCTAGGCTGCAGACACAAGCACGGAAATCAGCCCCATTTATTCGGTGGCAAGCGGTAGGCGTGAAAGGAGGAGAGCTGACGAAACTAACAGCTCAGACGAAATGCTTCAGAAGCGCTGTTACTCGACTCCATTTTTTATCATCATCATCGTTTTGTTTTCCGTTTTTTTTTTCAATTTGGGACATCGCGATAGTCACCTACTCGAGCGACATCCGCTAAGTCCTCGCCCTAGCCGAGAAAGCGCGATAACGGACCTGGAGAAGCTCCGGAATCGACTTCGGTACGCCTTACGTGGGCGCCACACTGAGTGCATCGACACAAGCGCAGGGACTTCTGCGAGGTTGAAGTCGACTATACCTTGGAGCGTGTCCTATCGCTTCAAGATTGCTAACCCTCGCTGTTACAAATACGAAGATAGAAACATGCACTTCTCATTCTCGGGGAGAGGCGCCTTTTCTTTGTTCGTTTCCTCAATCACAAAACACGTTCGCGTGCTTCCGTCGTCCGTGCGCGAAACGAGTGATAAAGTATTTGTGCCAAGGAAAAAAAATATATCAGCAATTCGTATCAGACAAAATAATATAGAACATCTACCTGCTTTTCAGTCTGAGAAATAGGAGCGAAGATTGTGCGTGGTGGACCGCAATGTGCGCATATCAAACCTATACAAAATCATGAATTATCACCGCAAACACAAGGACGCCAGCTTGGACACAGGCATGCATGTGACGTATCAAATGTGACGCCCCTATTAACCCTTCCGTTTTTTCGACTCTTCTTGTATTATCGACCCTTCTGGGCCGCCCTACCCAGAATTCTACGGCTCAGGCTGAGCGCTGAGTGAATGAGAGCACTGCGTATGCGTAACATCATTAGCTAGTAACGAATGCTTTATGGGTTTGGTGATGCAACAATCATTCCCATTCATAAAATACAGCTATGTATTATGTACAATCTCAGTCATGAATTACAGCTGTGTCTTTTGTACTTCCGATGACTTCCGTATTGATAAATAACGATGTTCAAAACTTTCTACTTTCTGGGTCAGACATTTATTATTTAGGAAGGAATGCCCAATATTTATATTTACAACTAATATGTACTACTCGTAATGATGTATGTTGGGAAACGCCATAGTCAAATAATGAAACCAGAGATTTTTAGAGAAAAAATCCAGCCAAGTCCACGTAACTTGAGAATCGATGTTCTGCGAAGCAAGATGATTACATGCCTTGTGTCTCTTTTCATTAGGAGCTGTAAGGCCTATATAAAACTTTCATATGACATCGCTGAAGGTAGATATAAAATGTAGCCGGCGTAAAGGAGTTGACAGGGGTCATACTTTTTTTTGTTTACACAGGAGAGAGAGGGTTAACGCGTAGAAGGACTAGGTTTAGGTGGTCACCTGGAAACTGTGCAATAAAACCTAAGTAACAACTTATTGTGTAAAGGCGTTAAAAGCTGTGAAAAACTGTTCTTATACTTTTTTTAATGCTAAGCCGCACAACAATGACATCTCTTTGAGAGTTGACATGTTGTAAAAAGGCCATAAACAGATCGCGCCATATCAGCAAAGTGGCTTAGACTTGTCGACATGCGAGACCCACATCGTACAAAACGTTCCAACCCGCTTTAAGATTTCATAAATTCTTGCGGCAAGGATGTCTTCAAGGTTTTTCGATCGATGTAGCAGCCGTGTGTACGTACCTTTCTTTGTCCTTGTGCTTATTCTGGCTCGGTTCCCTGATAAAGTAACGTGCGCGTCTGTAGAGAGGGACATCGTATAAGCATGAGCAAACTTTCTCGGTATGCCATAGCTTGCTGCGTTTGCGTTTAATTACATAATTAACTACAATACTGGAAATTCACCAAGAGACATGGTTATTTAGCTCTTTATTGCTCACTTAACTACAAATATAGGTGAAATATTTCTAAGTAATTCAACTAATATTTATACGATAAAGACTTAGTTCGCTCAATTTGACTTTGTAATCAGTGTTCAGCGTTCTTTTGCGTAAATATGATCCCAAAAGTGGTGAGAGTTTGTTGGAGTCATGCGTATCACTGATGCGTTTGTGTTGCTGTTTCTCTTTTACGTGTAAATAACAATGATCACCTCTACGCACAAATAACACACGAAAGAGTTCTTTGTAAAGTTTCCTTAATATGTGCAGTCATCGAAAACACTAAGAGCGCCTTTGCATTGTACATCGCACATGCGCTGCTTGCTTTTCTGCCCGTCGGATGGCGCAGCAGCTCTGGATACCCGACCACATATGCTCGTTTCATAGCGTCAGCACATGCAATTGACGCGGCGTATGCAGAAAGAAGGCGCGTTGCTTATCTAAGCTGTGCACCCTTTCCTTTTGTAGAGAGAAGGGGCATCGCCACGTCAAAAAGCCTTGATCTGACATAATGCAGCAGGTAATTGTGGTCAGGCCTTAAAAGGGCCCTGCAACACGTTTTCAGCACGGTCAGTAAACGCTGCCAATCGGTAGTCCCGACCATAGAGTTCCCTAGGATACACCAGAGGGAACTCTGGCACTAGTGTCTATTGGAGCTGCAACGCTCGGTGCTTCAGCGAGCATGGGAATGATGGGTAGTACACACATTTGTCTAATATTCGTACTTCTGGCCTGTTTTTGGCCCGTGTATGTTCGTGTGGCTCGGAGACGTTTTGTTACGGAACAAATATTAGCAAATATTTGGGCCTGTAAGGTTTTTTTAATAAAGAATAAAGAATGAAGAAATATTCGGTGGTTGCACTTCACTATCTTATTCTTGTATACTTACCTTTCCAAATCGGGTCGCAAAGTTCATAAGGGTTGAGTTTTTCTTCCAAAACAAAACCAAAACACAGCAATAAACGAAGCCGCAAGTATGAATCGCCGCCCGCAATCACGAAGACTAGGCAAATGTGTGTACGACCCATCATTCCCATGGTCGCTGAACGATAGCAACGCCAGAGTCCCCTATACTTAATTTTAGGAAACTCTATGGTCCCGACAACATGTGAATCAAATGTGAGAGCACAGCTCGCGGCTTGAAATTCGCAATAGGTTACCAAAATCAGCTAAATATTGCTTTTTTTTTCCTCTAAAAATCACGAGGCTCAAAAATTACTCATAAAACGCCGATCTATCAGCCACTGGCTAAGTTGAAGTTGGCACGCTCGGTCATTATAGAGATGGCTGCGGGCGGCCGCGACTGATCCACGCGTGCGCGCGCGATTACACTGGAAATCTGTGCGTTAGAAGAAAAAAAGTGATCAAGGTCACAACGCTCGCGTGACGTTTTTCTTTGCCCCCGCCATCTTTACCTGCTTAGCTTCAAGCGCTTTCGTAAGGACAGAAAAAGTGAGAATGCCATTGTAGCAAGCGGCAAATCTTTGTAACTTCACTCGCACTGGAAAGTATTTGCGGTGTCGAATTCGTGAGGCAGTAAGCTCTTCTAGTGAATCAATTTCATCGTTATTTGAAAAAGTGTTTCAGGGCCCTTTTAGGCACAAGCCACATTGCAAATGTACTGTCGCCTTCGAGGCTGCAGTGAGCCGAAATGGAAAAATGCCGCCATTCCCCCGAAGAGAATCGTGCAGAAATGCGAATGCATTTCTTGCACCAAGAGAAGGTGCCTTCGCCATCAGGCATTCGCCTTCACGGGCTTCTGCCATCGCTTTGAGAGGCACCCAGCCAGCGAAGTGTCGAGAGTAAGGAGTGAGCGGGCGGAAGAGTAAGATGGCAGCGTTCTAGACTCAAGAGGTGCTCAGCTACCCAGTGAACGGTCGACAGTGGGACGCGAGCGGACGGAAGAGTGGGGCACAGGGAGGAGAAAGAGCGAATGCTTAGAGAAGGAGCGGCGAAGCACTCTTTCTATGCTCTCCCACACTCTGTCGCATCACATGCTCCGCTTGCTAGGGTAAAGATAAGCGTGCGCGACCACCGCTGTTGCAATGGGAGAGGGAGTGAGGGCGGAGTGATGACATCTGCTGGCGCCTGGACATCGCCACGGATAACGCCGGATGTCTGAAACAGCCCGGCTCAGAAATGCATTCAGATTCAAAGAGCGCCAGTACTCAAGCCAAATATATCAAAATTGGCAACATTATCGCCGAATAAGCATTCATACAGAACAGGAGTGGCATTATGAACAGAGTTCTTACTACTGATGAATAAATAAAACCGTTTTAATAAGTAAAACCGCATATTTATAAACAGCGAAGTAAAACAGCCTAGGTGCAAATTAAAAATTGTTGTCACCAGGTGGGTCCAAATGTAGCCAACTTGGCGCAATGTAGCTACCAGCGACAACCCTTGGCCCTTCGAAATCTGACATCCTGCGTCATAACGAGAAATCTTCAAACACGTTCTGCCTGGTCATTGCAGTCATGAAAGAGGGAGGCTTCATTGAAATTTGCACGTCTTGGTTGTTGTTACGCTGACGAGGACCTCTTTCAAGGCTGGCGTTTGCGATGAGCTGGTTCTGCTCGAGGGCCGCACGGAAGTAGCACTTAAGGCCAGACCACACGTAAGCGTTGCTGAGTGTCAGCTTGTGTTTTTCTACTCCAGCGATAACGCTATAATATTCGACTGCACATGTATAAATGCTGAAGTTTGTCACTGCTTGTCGTATGATCGAAGGCCGACGCTCTGTTCGCCGCTATAAGTGTCAGTGTGTTTCGCTGTAATCTCACTTGCCTTTTACAGGCCACAATTTCGACCAAACAAACAGTTTAGTTTTGAATAGATTGCCTATGCTTTCGTCGACATAAAGAGCCCGTGGTAACATGTGGCTTAGACATAAGTCGCCTAGTGGTCTCACGCAGTAGTGCGGGAAACACAGTTGTACCAGTATCAGTCATATTCCCTCTCCAACCCTTTAAAAACTGTAAAAACAATAAGAGAGCAGTATCACCTGCACTTGCTAAGATGCGAATGCATAGGAAAAGTGCGGTTCCTAATATAAATAATTCCTGCGCGACAAAAATGCTAGCAGGTGGGTAACGAAACCCACCGGGAGCACAATCGCTTACTTGATCAGATTGTTTGATAGTTCCACATCGTACTTACCAGCATCGTTATGGCGTATCCCACAGCCACATTTTGATGGCGAGACGCCACGCAAAAAATTGACGACCACTTTTAATGACCAAAGGTGGAAATCGAAGCCGTTCGCGAGCCTGGGCTTCTAGTGTGATTGAGACGCAGCCGAAAGGCGGCCACAATAACGTCGCAACGCCAACGGCAGAATGAAGGTTATGACACTAATTGACACGAATAACAAGGCAGGTGGCACCTTTTGTTTAGGTGGTTTGCAAACAGTCATGCACGGAGAAAACGAAGCATCGGGCATTGTCCGTGATTGAATGACGGCACGCCCAGTCACTCATTTACAATTGAATAACTGTTTTTACTGCACCAAAACACCAAGCTATTTTATGAAATACATTTCAGAAACGCTGTAACTATGCTCGCCAAACTTTAAATATACCAAGCTTAGGTTATAATTAAAATTAACCCTTTGTGCCCGCCATGCTCATATATGTGAGCACAATGTGAGTTAGCCATCGCATTGTCGTAAAATACGTCTCAATTTGGGCACTACACAATACAAGAGTGAAGTTCCTATATGAAATCGCCTTTAGGCGAGGCGTTGGCGAACGTAATCACAATTCGCTGATATCTTCTGTTCCAGAATGTGAAGGCTAAATTAGTTACTGATGATATAACCTATTGACCCATTCTAACTAATTACACAGCTTGTTGAAAGAAATGGCGGAATTGTTGCCGAATTGGCGGAATTATTTTTCTTACTACTTACAAGCCGCATTTTAAATGAATAATATTTCTTTTTCTCAAGCAAGGCATTGCCGACTTTTTTTGTGGATGCGACATGACTGCTATTTTCATTGATGTCAATGTGCTGTTTGTAGGTATCAGTCTACGAAATCATGCAGGCTGCTTTGGCTTTTCTATTGTGCTGGTAAGCAACAACCATTGCTTCACGACGAAATGACCACTGCTGAAGCACTGAGTTGTCTACAAACTCTATAACGATGAAGAATAAAGCCAGTCTGCTTCATTCATGCGCTCGGCTTGTATAGTCGTGGGTTGGTAAATATAAAGATAATATTTCAAACGTACATCTGAAAAGAAAAGAGCGCACGTTATTGTATTACCGTCCTCATGTCTGAATCATCTGAATTATTGCAATCAGTTACTGAAATACTGAAGAAAGCCATACTCTTTGGGCATATAAAGAAAGTTGGGGCTGATTTGTGTGCGATACAAGTGGTTTGCTATAGAATGTAAGATGAGTTTTCAGGAACTGGCCGAGCTTTTTCGGCAAGCATTTATTACTTTTAGCCAATATCATCCGCTCGCCTTCATTAAATGTATTGCAACTAATCTCGCGCTCTTAGATTGTGGCGTTCACACGTGATCGAATATGTCCTCCATTTTTGGGAGCATACGTACGATCTAAGAACAAAAAAAAAATGTCCGTTCTATTCAGCAACATAGTGTGAGACTGTCGTCCGAATGTCAAAGAGCAATTATTCATGGATGTTTTTTTTTGATGGGATACTCATGCGTTATTTCCGCCAACTTACACATAGGCACTCGTGCGGCACTGTCTGTGCGAATTGTCTTGTTTTCACTGATTCCTTTGCATTTACCCGCCATCGTACCTTAGTCTTCGACACCGATTTGCGCATGTCTACCAGCCAGAGTAACTCAGAAAATAGCAATATTAATATTAATACTAATATTAAGAGAAGAAAGAAAAAAAGAAAGAAAGAAAGAAAGAAAGGAAGGAAGAAGGAAAGAAAGAAGCAGGAAGACAGAGAGGTCGGCCAGTTTCCAGGTCAGCCGTGAAAGTTTGGTCATGTTTGCAGGCTATCGTGGCTTTATAGTGTCCGCCGCATGCTATTTTTGCAAGATTTATTTATTAGCGATCTCAGCTAGAATATTGAACCACTGAGTGAATTGATAAGTATTTCATTGAGACATTATTTTCACTGGAACAAAACTATTATTCAATGCAACACGCCTAAATAGCATATGTGAGTGAGAGCAAGAGAAAGCTTATTGGTGTTTCATGTGGTCCTATAAGTTAAAGTAAGCATTATTCTGCGTTCATTTGGCACCCAATTGGTAGCAACTTGCAGTGATCATAATAATAAAGAGAACAAGCACCATTGTGCGCTTTGACTTTAATCGTCAATCACTCCCATTTTCACTTTGAGAAACTTATTTTCTTAATAGTAATATGCCCACATATATTCTGCAACACCAGGCATAGAGTCACACGCAGGCAGTCAATGTCCTGAACAAACTGCAAGGAGGCCTCGAAAAGTATGTGGCGTACACAATGCACGATTCTGTGTCGTCCACGAAGAGGACCGTGTTTGCTCGAAACGAGAGTCGGCAGCGCACTTGCCACAACGTAGAGCTAGTATCTGGAACGCTCACGTGCGGCGACGTATTCGTGAGACGTTCGGAATCCCACGCCGTACACCACTGGTGGAGAGGGAGGTACCCCTCGACCTGGAAGTCGAGGGTGCTCTGCGATAACTTGCGAGAGCGTTGATGATTTCCCTAGGCTGACTCAAGTGCCCTACGGCTCAGGGCCGTCGCTCTGTTCTCGAATTGGGGCGGGGCGCGCAACGCCTTTCAAACGTGAGGGACAGAGAGAGAAAAGGACTGCAAATGCGTCGGCCGATACTTTTGTTGTTTACTCGATGTAACTCATTGCCTCTATGGTACCTTACGTATTGCGGAGCAATTACATCGCCGTGCGTTAGAAGGGGGCGCTGTCGTTTCATAAAGCGACAACGTCTTACTGTAATATTGTGTTTCTACGTACCATGGGCGAAGTCAATAGCCAGGACAATCGCCGGGAAGGGGAAGGGGGTTAAGGTTTATAAATATCCGCAGAAACGGCCTGAGGTGAAATGTTGATTCGACTCAAGTACTACCAAAATCTATTTCGAAATCTCTCGTAGATTTCCGGTTTGACGTGTAAAGTACAGCTTAAAGCTGCAGTTAGCACAATTTTATGTGCACTAAGCTACCGTCATCAAAACAATGAGCAGTGTTCCGAAGATACTTCTTGCCCTTGCACGGTTCGCAAGAATGTTTTGTCGGTCACAATAAATATGTAAATTGACACATTTATGAATGATGTGCGCTAGGGCCTCTCAGTGCCTCTGTATGTGACCATGCTTTCGGCTTTTTTGTTGGAAGCTTAATGAAGCGTGTTTGTCGGCACGTGCACGTTATGCACATAGAATATATTCTGTATGCATGAAATCTCAGTTGACATAACGCTTACATTGTGACTGCGCACTGAAAACTCTGCAAGATCGTCTTCACACGCTGATGATTTTTGCTGGTGCCGTCAGTAAATGCTCAGTGTAGCAGTGCAATACAAATGAAACACTAAGAACGACGAAAAAATGAACGCAAGGCGCTTCTTGGGAGTGGCCTTTAGTTGTCGAAAAAGTAATGTCGATACAGCTCGAGCCATTAGCAAGGCATTCCATAGTGACATTACACTAGAGGTGAGCACCCGTTTCAGACGTGATTATAAATTACTATTTGCCAGAGTGCGCACGCACACTGGCAAATAATAGTGGCTTTATTACATGGATTGTTAACGCAAGCAATGCGAGCTCGATAAGACGGGCTTGCGAAAAAACATGTGCCTGTAACAAAAGCATTGTCTGATATGTGGTTTGAATGATCGTTGAGACGGCTTATTGCTAACACCTTTCTTAAAGGAATTGTGCGCTTTAAATGGAGAAAAAAGGCTAGCACAAGGAAGATACAATTCAGATGAACCGACATAAACACTGTCTGAAACTTGAGACTCGGAAGTGGTAGCGGTAATTTACTGCTTAACGGCTATCGGCTCACTACGCTGCGTTCGAGCATGAAACCATACGCGGTGGTCTGTGGTAGAGCAAGCCTAATAACAGTAAACATTAGTTTTAATATTGTAATTTTGATAACGTCTCAGCAAATGCAATGGAAGAGTAAAGTGGGGTGTTTAGAATTTTTTAACTGCATAGAACATATGCGCATTGTAAGTTGAAGTAAAGCTATGTTTAGCTCGAGCATTAAAAGCAGGTAGAACTAGTTTGAGACAAAAAAAAGCATGCAAACATGGATGGTGATTGCATGTAAAAGAATAACTCTCCTGTTTGTTAATGTTAGCGAATGTCTCATGGAAAAGCCTGTTGTTTATGGTAGTTGGAAAACTCGAGGAAACACAATGTCATTCCAGATATTCAAGGGAAACATACGATACGAAGAAATACTTATTGGAAATTACTGAAATTGCTACTTGATAAATGATCCCCGTGTTTTTTAATGTATTTGAATCAGAGTACAAAATCGTCATCAATAATTAAATGGTAGAATATCCTAATGAAAAAGCGAAATATGGTTCCTTTGCCTCGATTCGTCAATTAAATAACTGTCAGGTCATTTCTTTCGTTCGAGTAGTAACAACTGCACTGTTGTTGTTAAAAAGTGTCATTGAGCACAGTTGTTTGTGTTGTTTCAAGATAGGTGTTATGGCTGATATATTGATATTATCTGGAGTTTCACGTCCTCTAACTACAATGAAATTATGAGAAATACCGTTGTGAGAGGCTCCGGAAGTTTTGAAGACCTGGTGTTCTTCAACTTGCAGTGGCATCGCATAGGACACGAGCATCCACCACTTCGCCTTCACCGAAATCCGACCATTGTGCCCAGAATCGAACCTGCGATCTTCAAGGCAGCAGCCGAGCACCTTAACTACTGATCGAATTGAACAGACATGTGTAAGCCTAGCAGGGCTAGGATTTGAGTATTCATCTCATACTGCAGATGAATACTAAAATTTAAAACATATACCAGTGTTGCAAGGAAGTTATCCTAAAGCACGGAGCGCCCCAGAAAAGTTACGTGGTAAGTGACCAAGCATGCAATTAGCATGGTTACTAACGTACTTGCAGCCAACTTAACGTAATAGTGCTGTGCATGGCAAGACACCTTTATGACATGAAAAAATCTAAAGGAAAACTTTATGTGAGGCTTTGGTTATAGAGCTGCTTCAGACACGCGCACTATGTTACATTTATTACTGCAATGGATTCTACGAAGCCCTTCTTGCATCGGTCAGCTATACTGTTTCGACTAGCTTGAAGTGTTTTCAAATTATCAGCATTGAGAATTTCTCGGTATATATAACACAATCATACGCAAGCAGATGGATGTTCAATGTCATTGAACAAACCACCGTGAGGACGCAACTGAACACAACACACAAGAAGAAACAGTCGAGGACAGGAGCCCGTCCTCGTCTGTTTCTTCTTGTCTGTTGTGTTTAGTTGCGCCCTCACGATGGTTTTCATGTCAGCACCAACTAGCCCAACAGTAAACTTTCTTGAAGTTCATTTATTCAAGAAGTTGCGTCATTGCTACATAGAAGAAGTAATCCACCTTGCTACAAGGAACCTTGTGGCACATCTGAGTTTGTTTCATTGAGTGAAGACTTATGATCACTGGCAGTTCAATTGAGTTCACTAAAATTCAATTTTATTTCATCTCAAGAAGGAGGGCCCGCGTGGCAGAAAGTGACGAGGATCATCTTGAGGAGGACGTGAGCCTCTTCAATACGTGTCAAGCAAGGAGGACGTGCTCATCCAAGGTTTGGTACAGTACAAGTGAAAACATTTCATGAGAACATGCAGCGAAAGCATCTAGGGACAAAAATTTCTATTCATTTCTGAAGGGTACAGCAGGTTTATATTACAGAGTAGCAGTTTATGAGACACCTTACCCATTGCTTAGGGAAATTCAGCAAATAGCGCAATATGAGCATTTGGTGATTTCACGCAGGTGATTGAAAAAAGAGAGCTTAGTTTCCTAGCAGTAAAATTTTCTTAAACAATATTGTGTATCAGCGAAGCAGAAGTTAGGTCAGTGATGTTCTGTAATACGCCAAATAATTCCCATTCATAGAGATAAAAATCTCGATTTCGGCGATTTTTCCCTGCAAAGGTTGCCGAAATTCTAAGCAAAATTTTCTGCACAACAGTACTAATTTCCGCCCTCATCCACGCATACGCATACTATATTTAGACGTGTCTCCCAAACTGACGACCTTTAAAATTACGAGTAGCCCCTCCAACGTCACACAACAGTACCATGACTTTATTATTTATATACTGTTAGTACACTGCACATTGTGGACTTCTATTCTAACACCACTAGTGAAATAGAAATCGTTCCGCGTAAATATCAGAAACAAATCTCAAAGGCCATGCTTGCGTGGTTCACGTGTCAGAACCTGTAATACAGCAGATGAAGGAGCACTTTAACCGCTAGTTATTGCTCTTCATAAGAGAATTTAACCATTCCTGAAATCCTTAGCAATATCACGAAGATTTTCTTTTTGCCTTTGGTTCAAAATGACAGGTGAAAATTTCCCGAAAAAAAGAAAATTCTTTGAGCGGAACATCACTGAGTTACCCTTTAAAAAGTAGGTGAGATTCGTAACATTGCGTGCTCTAAAGATTTGCTACTACCTATAGGGTATGTGTTTCGGTAATGAATAGATGAAAAATGTGCAGCCAACGTAATAAATTTAAACCAACTTTCCTTTTTTTTGTCTTTCCATTTGAAGTTGAGGTGTCCTCAGATTTCAGTGAGTATCATAAAACAATAAATGATGTTTATTTTGTGGAAATTACTGTTATTTCAAGATTTAGCAAGGAGCTGAGCACAACAAAAAATTATCCGTTGCTTTCATAATGTCAGGGGCCCCCGCGATGAAGGCATCGATTAATAGGCACGTGTAGTGGTATGCGTAAGATCATTCCATCTTACAATATTAAAAAACTGGTAATTGAAATAATAATAAGTGACGCTCATATTTTCTTGGAATAACCATTTATAGAAGAATAATTGATTTACTAGTATTTGTAGTGGTTATATTAGGATATCGCACCAGTTTCGGATACTTGTGCTTGTTAATTTAGTATTTTCTAGAGAAATGATTTTACTTTAGAGGAGTTACGTAGGTAATTAATTGAAGCTTATAGGTTAGGACCCCTAACTGGTGCAAACGCTTATTTTGCTAAACAAAATGCTCTTGCTGATGAATCGCGCGTGTTGGATTGTTAAGTAACATTGCATTTGGGTTTAAGAAACAGCAGTGTTGTTGGGAATGTTAGAGAATTTTACGGTTATTTATGAACAGTGCATGGGGACAAATTCAAGTCAAATTGAACTGAACAAGCTTCCGAATCCTCAGTGAAGTTGTCGTAGAACTGGATCAGGTGAATAGTGAACCTGGTTAAAAGTTAGCTTTCTCGTATCTTTTGAAAAACTATTCTCAATAATAAAGATGCACAGCATAATAATCTTACGAAGTAAATGTGGTGCCTATACGGTGTTAGATTGCGTAGGCTTTGTGGTCACCATATAGTTTTGAGCAGCGTCATAGTACAACTATTTTTCTGATGTTTCTGTTGTCTAATGTCCTCAGTGACTGCTTTTATTTGCTTTCGTTGTTTGATTTCTTTATGTACAAGTTACGTGCACAATAAAACATCCACTCTTGAGTTTCTTGATAACATTTTCAAGACATGATAGTCTGAAATTAGCTGCGTGCACTGTTCTTGAAACGTTATGAATATTTCTTTTGCCGAATATACCAATAAGTAATATTTACGAAAACAATATGCCACAAAAATAGTGCACAACAACAAAAATTATCGCTTGGTTGCAGTGACTGTTGCTGCCTGCACTGCAAAATAGAATCTTCTTCAATTTTCTCTACACTCCCTCGAAAAATTGCTGTCAGGCTGGTGCATTTACGTACTGTAATAGATGTTAGTGCTACATAAAGTCTACATGCGCCCTATACTCGAATATTGGTGCGTATTATTTTCGGGCGGCGCTGGTTATAAAATAAGACCTCTTGTATTGTTAGAGCAACGAGCCCTCCGAAGATACTTGGAGTTCTTAGGTTAGTGGCGATTAATGCAATGTATCAGGAAGCACGCTTGCCAACACTCCTCTGTCGATTCCGCATCCTAACGGTTCAAACATCTGATTTTGCATCCTAACGGTTCAAACATCCTAACGGTTCAAACAAAGTACCGGCTCGAAGTTCAGAATATGCATTTATTAGTGACTCCGACTCCTTCTTTTTCGCTCATTGGCCACAATGTTGTACACCTAAGATAATTTTTGTTAAAAAGACACTTGATTCCGTAAAGGTAGCTATTAAAACCACAATTGAAAGAAATTCAACAGTCTTCAAAATTAGGACAAAGTATGATGAATTATGCACAACAAAATCTAACTTGCAATCTCTCAAATATTTGAGCAATATAATAAAAGATTGCCTGGTACATGCACACAAAATATTGCAATAGTCACAGGTGCTTCTGTGAACAATGAAAAGGCAGGTATAGGAAGTGCCTCTGATTTCCTCGGCTGGTCTTTCTTAGTAAAGCAGCCAGATTTCCCTCCTATATTTGAAGCCGATCTAGCAGCCACTATTTCAGCACTTCGAAAACTTCCTTCGAACGAAACCAGTGAAATTATCACCACAGATTTACTTTCAGTGTGTGCAGCTCTGACAGCCTCAAAACAATCTGGAGCCCTAGCTGTGTTCCGCACATTAGCACCACCGCAGTTAAAACTACTTAAATTAGTGTAGGCCACTGCGCGTTACAATTCAATGAACTGGCAGACTATTTGGCGCGAGCATCTCTTGATGGACCAAATATTTCTGTACTTGTTGAGTTGGAATTAAATGAACTGGCAGAATCTTTGGCGCGAGCTTCACTTGATGTACCAATAACTTCGGTACTTCCAGAGCTCAAAGTTAGAATACTTGGCAGGGATTAAATGTAGAAACTTTCCTATTTTTACAGATAGGTTGGAAAATATCACAAAGTGGACACATTATCAACACCTACACCTTCTATAGAAATCTCAGTGGAGAGTGTCAAAAAACTTGAAATATTATTTCCAGATTCCGCTGACGTGTCCCCCCAATAAATGTTTATTCACGCGGTGCTGGTCTGACGATTTCTCCTCTTTGTTAGTTCTGCGAAAAATCGAAAACAATTGAACATCTTTTTATATTTTACCAAAACTACGCAGTAATTATGAAAAGACTACTAGCTATTTCGTTTGCCAATCTAGGTTTAGGTTTAACCACAGAAACTGTTTCATATTTCGGTGCTTCCGTTTTGGTACATTGCCACAGATATGTATAGGATGCGGTGTGTAATTCAATTCAAGCCGCTCTACAAATTACAACATAATAGCTACGTTAACAAATACTAAAAATGAAGTGAGTAAGTAATTTTAAACTGTGAATATATAGCAAATTAATAAGGTTTGGAAAACTCAGCTATCTGGTAGCTTCCAAAAATCTTGTTATCAATAGTGTAATGATGATTATTTCCTTTCTGTTCTTTGTTTTTTAATTTCTTGCTCTCTGGATCTTTTTTTAATAATGTACTTCTTTTTTATACATCATTTTCAATTTTGGTAAGCAGTAGTTCACCTACCGTCGATAGAATACTTTGTGCTGTCTTGGCCATTATCACAGAGTGGGTATGTGCCAAGAATTCCACGCTGCAAACAAACAACCTAATTTACAGTTTCAAACTGCAGACACACAGTTACAAAACAAAGTAATTCGTAGTGGATAATACTGCTACATTCAACGTGTTATCATCATTAACACTGCCTATAAGGTATACACAGCTGCTGCCACCCGCAGTGAACAAAACCATCAGCTTTCACTATCTACCTTGTGTTGAGAGGTAAGCGACCAATGAGACAATTTCGCAACTATATGTCTGTTCCGATCTTTGTGGCTGACAGATATACACAACCCTGTTGACATACCTACCTGCCACACGTCTCCACCATTGTGCCATGGAGCTACCATTATTTCAAGCTTCAAATGGCACAACTGCGCCCGCAATTGTGTTTTACGCTGTAGTTTTACTGTCGGATAGACAGTCTTTTATATGTAGCCGACTCATACACCCAAAACGCGAAATCTTCCTTCAGGTTACGGCCACTTCGATGCTTCATTTAATCGCCAGTAGCAAACGCACTTCCTCTCGCACTCACCGCTTTCTCACACATGATATTGGAAGTCTTCAATAGGCCCTGTGGTCTAAGCTATATTTATGATAACAAAGTTTTATGAACATCGACATAAAGTCCTAAAATGATTAATAAGATTACCAAGGAAAGCACCAGAAAACTTGACTAAATTCTTCGCTTCTGAAACTTGAATTGTTGATCAAACTTGTACCGTTCAGATTCCCCGTTCCACTTCACCTTTGAAAAGTCACGTCATATCTTCTCTTTGAAAGTGCTGCCGCGTTGTTTTCCTGATGCGTCCTATATATATATATCCCGCCTCGTTCGGGTACTGAGGTAACAAACAAGAGAGCCTCTCAGTGTGCTGGATAAATGAGTTCTGCTCAACAGTCACCTTAACATCATGTGTGCATAGATCTACGTACGTAGCTGTTTGTATTCATCTGTTTCACTGAAAAGACTTATTGATTGAGTGTTGCGGCATGGAAATGTCAAGCTTTTCGCAGTGAATTGACAGTAATGCCTCACTGAGGCCCGACCCCTTGACCCTAACACTGATGGTGCTGTGTGCGCCGCGTGACTCCTTTGGATCACGCTACTTTTATAGCATTGTTACGGCACAACAAGAAAGTGCATGAATGTCGCAGTTGAACATAAACCAATTCGTTGTGTTCACGTGAGTATTCGTTTGAGCATTGTATACGCTTGCTAATTAAACTAGTTCAATTATATTTTACGACTTCTAAATTGTTAGCAATGTAGTTTAGATCCATCAGTGGTCAAACACAGGGAATATAACCTGCCACGAGTCTTCGTAGGCTACACCTATTGCAAGCGATAACACGAGTTCGTACACCCCTTCGATTCTATTGTCCGGCTGTACGTCAATGCTATCGGGACTGACCGAACAGTTGATTCTCGCTCATGCGATTCCAAGGTGCTAGTTCTTTTTTAACAAAAACAGGCCAGCCATATGTGTCTGCAGTCATGAAGAGGCAACTTAGAGTAAACTCTGAGATGGTTCCGACAGGGTTCTAGACCGTATGCGCAACTGGTGGCGGCGCCTCAAAAAAGTCTTCTAGTGAAGACAGCTGGGGGCCTCGCCCTCTTACGCGATACTTTTCCGGCTAGAATAGCAGCTGTCACCAATGTTCTTTGGGCTAGCAACGAAAATCATAAACGTCACTGGGTATGATTTCTAACCTTGTGCGTATACCAAGTACCGTCAAAAAGTCTGAAAGTTACGGAGCTTTACTGCATGTCTTCGAAAGCTTTCCAGTGGCTTTAGAGTTCGGCTTAGACAAGCAGTAGCTTACTTTACTGCAGCGATCGCTTGTATACAAACCGCCACGGTTTTGAGATAACTTTAGCTATGGTCACTATGACTACCTAAGCTATGACAGTACTACGAGAGTACCTTATAGCACTCAGTGGGGTCTACTGTGTCAGAGCTTGCCAAGAAAGACATAGTTCCCCGCTTTTTTTATTCCTATCTTCGTGCGTTCATGGATATTTCTTACAAGCCACCGTATTAACAAAAATGCCCTTGACAATTCGCCGCAGGAAATGCAATTCCTAGTGGTGCACTCGAATAACACGAACAGGACTACATGTGCAGCGTATAGTTTGTCCCAGATATTTCAGCCAATCCAGATGCTGTATGTATCGATTTCCATGTTATATACTGATAGCGAGGTGTTTTATCCTTAAGAGAAAAATGTAAATTCTACTCAATGTCTTCTTTTATGAGGCATCTACTGGACGCTGGTTTTACACACGCATTCCGAGCTTCTCCGCAGAAACTTATGTAGATTACAAAAGCTGCCGTAAAACTGACCTCATTATTGTTGAAGTGTGCACAGGAGTCATTTAGGTACAACGTGCCAAATATCTTGCTCACGCACAACTGCCCACCATTCACGCTCATCACCGCCTTTTCGTTCCTTTGACAGAGTGAGAGCGTAGAATACATTCATTAGGTTGCTACGTGTTGCCCGACATGTTGGTGGGTGGCCTAGCAGAAGCGTGAGGACTCCGCGTAACAACGACCCTAAAGAAGTTTTTCGAATTGTGAAGGATCACACAGTTGGTGTTATTTGTCGTCAGTGTTTTCGTGCACAATCACCAAGACATTTTTTTTCTGTGTTTCGTTCCACTTTCTTACATACAGCATTTATTATATATTGAAGAGAATATTCAGTATGATCGGGCCTGTCTACAATGTTGCTTGAAATGGAGACAGCATATTAAACTTTGATTCAATGCAACACTATCATTTATTTACATCAGGAATAGGACATATGCCTTTATTTCACACGTGTGTGCTGATTCCAGAATGACATCGTACAAAATGCTGACCATAACACTGAAGTAATAAGTAGCTGTCATAGTACAGCTCAAGAACGTTTCTATCCGAGTCAAACAGCGAAGGGCAACAAAGTGTAGAAGCAAGAATGACGCGTAAGCTTGAAACTCAAGATGCAGTGGTTAGAAGTTCCGCTCACTAGAAGCATTTCTTACCTTGTGCGTATACGAAAAATTCATGTCTACTCCCAGCTACCGTAGCAGCTGCAAGTATTAGCATAAAGTTTCATGTGCTCACAGAAAATACCACTGAGTACAACGTGCTACCCTTTTTGTACCCCTACATTGACTATTCTTCTTATGGCCCACTCCCAGATTTTGAAGTTGGTTCACTTATTGAATGTACATTTTCTCGACAACCATTGACAAAAATGTAATGATATTCTGCCGTGTTATTGTATATACACCTAGGTTATATTTCTGTTTAAGAAGTACGACCTCCCTTAGCGAAATACTATTAAAAAATAAAATATCTGCATTGACAAAGTCCAGAGGGTACTTATCCTCTGTGAATTTTTCGCAGCTTGACCTAAAACAATATTAGCATTTTTTGTAGTTCAGATTGTTTAACTCCACGAGGCTCACGCATGCATGCGAAGTTTTATAAGAATTGATTCAGTACTTATTCGGACACGGTACTGTAAAGCTAAAATATCTATAACAAACTTTATTCGTGAAAAAAGAAGTTTTATGTGCGCGTACTGCTTACGCCGGGGCTTGCGGTGCACTTTGACACATTATTTAAACCGCTTGGCGCAGCCGCTCAACGTCGGGCTTCCGCAGGTTTGTTCCTCAAAGTGCAGTGAAGTTTTGTCGATTGAAATTGCGCATTTTACTTTTTACGGGGTTCACCCTACCATACTGCCTGAAACAGGAAAGAAAAAGAAACAATCGTTAACAAGGACAGTTATCACCAAAGATGGAACAACCTTGCACATATATTAGACGAAAACATTAAATACAAAGGCGCCATCCTATTTTGTATCTGCAGCCTTTGCGAGCCATAGACATAGCATTGTGAAACCTTTCCACGTTGTAAACACCATATTTCGAAACCTTGAGCTTGCATAACAACGTTGTTGATAACAATGCACTCAGTTTGAGCAATAACATGTTAAAACACATGAATCACACCTTAAGCATAATGGCGGACGGTTAACACAAAGACGATAGCAGCCAATGACAAATGCACAGGCTAAATTATCGCATGAACATTTTCTTCCCAATGAAATTCACTGAGGTCAAACCTAGCTTTGCTTGTTTCACTTTCTCTGAAATCGAGACAATTCTTTCGCGGGTATGTGCTACAAAGCCTTAAGGAGTGAACATTCATAAGATTCGGTGCTGTTGTTGCCGGTGTGCAGGCAAAGCAACATTTCAATGCTTAATGGTTGACAATGCACACAACACTGAGGCCAGTCACACAGAACGTGTTTGAATTGCTTATCATGACGGCAACAACCACATGTGCTGCTGTTCGGCAGACAATCACAATGTTTCTATTCGCGTGATAGAAGAAATCGCTCTCTCCAGAGCACGTCTCGAGTTTGGTCTGGAACTGATAGGGGCTCCCATGCCTATCAAATCGAGGTGGAACATACTCTGGAGATAATATACCGAATGGTTCCACTCGCATTCTTGCTGGGAAACTTATCAATACGTCTATGACCTTGCCAATGCAAGTCAGAATGAGATAAAAGAACAAGACGACGCTGTAGACGCTGAAGCACTTTTTCATGAAATCAGCGACTTCGACACTGAGCAACTTGAAGTGTGTTCAGCCAGTGTTTATTCCATGGAGCTAATCGTATTTGACGTTAATAACCATGTACGTAGCATGAATACTTTTCTTGAAACCGGTGTTTCTCCGGTTTAGTGCAAAAGCTAACCTATTCGGTATAAAATGAAAACTATCCGCGGTCTATTTACCTACGTTCCCCTTTTTATTCAGCGGCAATGAAGATGCTCTTTCGTTTGCTGCACAACTGTGAGCTCCACAGCTTAAGTGGCTATAGTTACTATTGTTCAATATGCAGAAAGGAATGCGTGTGCTCAAGCAGAGTATTTACAAGGCAGAAATCTGATAATACACGCATGCCGACTAAAGCATTTACCAGTGGCGTTATTCATGGGGTTAAAGAAGGTCAGGATCTCCTTGAGAGCCACCCCATAAGAGTGCCCCCCCCCCCACCCTTCCTGAGGTTTATCGTCATAATGTGTAATCTGTACTACTTGACAACCGAAAACAACGCACTTTCCGTAAAATCAACTGCGAAATCTGGAGCACATTTATCGAACAGAAACGAAGCATACTTCTAGCCGGTATATGTGATGGGGAATACCGTTGTGATTTAGCTCAAAACGTGCTGCCATTCTTATTGCATGCTTTCACTGGATTTACGCAGCTGCAAAAATGCTAGCGCCTGCGTGCGCGTTATTGGAATTAACTTCGCCGCGTCATGTCGCTGATATACCGTTGGATAGCCAGTGCTATTTATTCTGATCATGCTTGCTTTAATAATGGTAATGGTACAATAATAACTCTGAATATAATAATATATATTATTATTATTATTATTATTATTATTATTATTATTATTATTATTATTATTATTATTATTATTATTATTATTATTATTATTATTATTATTATTATTATTATTATTATTATTATTAAACTGCAGTGGAAAATGTCGAAACATTCATAGACCTAGGCGTAATTTTTCATAGTGGTGTGTCTTGGCAACATCACATGACATGTATTTGTTCCAAACTGAGAATTGTGGCATGTCGTCTTTTCAATATTAAAAGCTTGGTGCCTCTAACAGTGAAAAAAATGATAGTTCATTCGTTAGCATATAGTGCAGTGAGATATGGGATAACATATTTTGCATTTTGCTCAGAACGCTGGAAAACAGGCATTGATAGTCTACTTGGAAATATTTTAAAATTTGTAGCTTACGGTAGTTATATAGATGCCCGTACTAATTTTCGGGATTAGGGCTTTTGTGTATTCCAGGATTTGTTTAATAAGACAGTTGTTCTAAGACACAATCGGTGTCATGACATCAAAGTGCCACATGTAACGCGTCGACCCCTGAGAGAAAAAAAGCGTTTATAGTACCACGTTTCTCTACCAGATATGGAGAAGCATGTAGATGTGGATATATTTCAAAAAGTTTCAATGCACTACCTGACGAATTTTTTCAGTGAAATCAAAAAGGCATATAAAGAAATTACTCACTCAGCTGTAAAATCACAAGGTCTGTTTGTATGCCACGTATGCTCTGTGTCCCTCCTTTGTTCCTCTTTTTTATTTACCGCCTGTAAAAAAGTAATGGTGTTAATCGTTTGTCTGTTCGTTGGTAAGGAAACAACAATGGTTTTGTTACCCTGTATCCACATCGCTGTAACCGGCTCTGCCAGGCCTAGTCGCATAAGTCCTGGGGACTAAGACATGCCCGTTTCTTTGTATTTCTTATCGATGTGTGCAAGGAATTATTATTATTATTATTATTATTATTATTATTATTATTATTATTATTATTATTATTATTATTATTAGTCGTGGTCAACACGGGTTACTTCCTGGCCGCTGAACTAGCGTAAATCTTGTTAGTTTTATGACGCATATCACCCCACCCATTTCGCAGAGAAGACAGGTTGACGTAGTCCACCGTGACCTGAGCAAGGCTTCTGACGTAGTCAGCCACTCACTGTTTTTGGTTAAATTTGTGAACTTCGATGTTTAATCGTCTGTTTTCAAACGCTTGCTTAGCTATGTGCCTAATAGATCATGTTATGTTGCCGTAAGTGACTGAATGTCTTTCTTTTAAAAATTTACTAGTGGTGTCCCTGATGATTCAGTATTAAGCCCACTCCTATTTTTATTTACGTCAATGAGGTTACTTTTGCAACTCATTATTGTTTTTTTCTCTTCTGTGCAGATGAAATCGAGATATTTAGGGAAATTTTTTAACTACTGTCGTTTGCATTGAATGTTCTACGGTCGCTTGCTCTGATTGTTGTTCTTTCTCTGAATAGTGTGAAAAAAATAACCTTTCTCCGAAAAGCTCCAAGACCAAGTTTATGAGCATATCTCGCAAAACATACATCGTGCCGTTTCCTCACTTGGCTGGTACCGTGGCGTTATGTAAAATTTATGAGTTCAGTAGTTTTGGTGTTCTTTTTGATAGTATTCTGAGTTTTTCTGCACACACTAAACGTACTGCTACGCGAGCCCATCGTTCTCTCGGTTGTGTTTGCAGAATCTCTCGCGAATTCAGTTCTCCTACAACCTTCCATGAACTGTACACCGCAATAGGTGTTCCTCAATTGTAATATGCATCGGTGACCTGGATTGACATCGCTTAGCCTGGTAGTCACTCTAGTGAGAGTGTCTAGAAAAACTTCATAAGCATTGACTACCATCGTTTTGCTAGTAATGACTGTGGATTCCGTTCTAACACTGCCAGATTATTATCATTGTCTTCACTTCACTGCCGACGATATCGCGTTGACCTGTTATTTCTATAGAAACTAGTTGACGCTAAGATATTCTGCACTTTGCTTCTCAGTAGCGTAAACTTTTGGATTTCTCGTAAGTTATTTTAGCAGAAAGAATCGACCAATTCATGCACCTACCAACTTCTTTCAAGACTTTTCTGCTTACTAAATACAATATATATATAATTTTAGGTTTTAATTTGTCGATGTTTTTGACAGTCCACTGTCATTGTTTTTATCTCAGCTTTGCACTGTCATCGCGTACAAATTCCCCCTTTTCCGTTTTAGGGGCGAAGCTCCTTATGGCGTGGCTTATGCTTTCCTTGTAGTACGTAACCACCAGTGGCACATATTCGAAATAGTGATATAACACTTTGACCTCCAAGGTGGTGCCGGTGAGAGACTTCTTCTGTGCGTTGTTGAACAATAAAAAATAGTCCTCAATGTACATGTCAATGGCTGCTAATGGGGAATGAGAGACAGGAGCATTCGGCTTTTAGTTAACGCGCAGGCTGCGATCACCATTAGCAGCCATTGGCATGTACATTGAGCACTATCTGACAAGAAAGGGTTGCTACGTTATACTCGCTGGGTGTAACTTCCTTAGCTTTAGAAAGGTTTAGCGAGCGTTGAGCCGCAGTGCCATGAATACAATGAACTTGTATATATCATGAATTAACTCGAGGTGGTTAAAAAGTGGAAGCCGTAAAAAAGTAAAAGCCGAATTCTCCGCCTCTCATTTCCCATTAGCAGCCATTGGCATGTACATTGAGCACTATCTCACTGAAAAAGTTTGCTACGTCATACTCGCTGGGCGTAACCTCCTTGGTTTTCGAAAGGTTTAGCGAGCGTTCGGCCGCAGTGCCATGAATACAGTGAACTAGTATATACCATGAACTTGAGGTGGCTAAAGGTGGGAAGTGGACCCGAAGCGCAAGCCGTAAGAAAGTGTGCGTGTGCCACCTCTCGTTTAGCCCTTGGAATGTCCGCTGGATGGCGGTGCTCCTATATGGGGAATATATGATGAAAAGATGTGAGATGGTGGTACTTGGAGTGTTGAATAGATGGACGAACGGACACATAGACAGATGCATGTATGGACGCATGAACGGACGCAGGGGCGGCTGCATGGACGAACGCAGGAACGGACGCATGAACAGACGCACGCACGGATGGGCTGATGGACGCATGGACGGTCACACTGACGGAGGCATGGACGGGCGGAAGCAAGAACAAATGGACGGACGAATTCTTCGCCCCACTCTCCATCATTCACTCCGTGGATATGCTGCCATTTTTTCAGAAACACTTCCATATAGTTGTGTATATTACCCTTTATTATTCACTGGCATTCCGTGTTTGTGGTCTTACCTTTTATTCTTCTCCTTTCACGCAGATTTTTTTGTCTGTGTGTTTACACTCCTTTTATCTGATTTTTTTTCTGGAGGCTGTGTTGTATTGTTTATGTTTATTGCTTAATTTTGCGTGCGCGTGCACAAAGGCCTTGGAGGTGTTTCTGGGCACGTTAAGTAAAGTATTGATAAATCGATCAATCGATCAATTGATTGATATATGTGAATGCATATTGTTAATTTCATGGTATTAAAAGTAGAGCATGTGTATAACATCTAGGTCTTCGCCATTGCAAGATCTGTGTCGTCCCTCGTGGTCTTTATGAAATAACGGCACTGGAATGTACTGGTAACTAGGCTCTATGACGCTTATATCTACACTTTGACTCTTATTGAGGAGACAACAGGAATAGGCTTACGTGACACTATCGATGACGGTGCACCATGACAAGATATGCGTCAATAATCGCATACATACCCAGAATGTTCCGAATATATGCACTGTGTCAAGGCAGGTCGAGAGCACCATCGAATTGATCAGAAACATCTAGGCTTCACAGAGTGTCTTGGTTTGGTGAGCCGTAAGGAGATGATTATGTTGGTTTTCGTTTTAATTCAAACGGCATCCGTATGACGCCTCGCTGGGCGATGACAGAGCACAAGCAGCGAGGCTGCCGCAGC
Organism: Rhipicephalus annulatus; assembly: GCA_013436015.1. Taxonomy (NCBI): domain Eukaryota; kingdom Metazoa; phylum Arthropoda; class Arachnida; order Ixodida; family Ixodidae; genus Rhipicephalus; species Rhipicephalus annulatus. The sequence goes on along the minus strand of WOVY01005856.1, from coordinate 152,065 downwards.
AGCTGTATGTGACTGTCGAAGGATTATTTGGCACTCAGACTTTGTTCAAGCGTCCGTCACCAGTCTAAAGACACGATTACCGCTTCTTTAAGCGGCTTGAGTATTCATTGTGAAGTGGTCTAAATCTCGTTCAGCAGGTATAAAGCGTAGCCAAGATGGCAAGATTAGGCTCCCATCAGTTGTGTGCCAGAACAGTGCCAGACGCCGATTTTGAAGCACATAGTTCTCTTTATTTGCATTCCAGCAATAAGTAACTTGTGACATGGGATAAGTATTGAGGCAGATTCACCAATTCCTAACAAAGTCGGCGGCCTTCTTTGTTTCTTTTTTCCTGTTTACTTTCTCTTCTTATTTTATTTCTCTAATTTATATTTTCTGCGTCTTTCGTTATTTTTCATTGTTAGATTGTTTCATCATCGTTCTTTTTCTTCCCTGTTTTCTTTCTCCTTCTATTTCTCGGTTCTACTTTCTTTTTATATCTTCTTCTTTCTCTTCCTCTATTTTTCACTTTCTTTTCAAGTTAGGCTGTATACTATCCGGTGCTTTTTTTTATCCTTGCTACCATCCCATCTACCTGCCCAACCCTCACTTCTTTTTCCAACTTCCCTCTTGTTCTACACAATACAAGGCTACGTGATAGAGTGCTCGTATAAATATTGGTCACCACGTTTTCTTTCGGGTAGCGGATACGCGGGTTCAAATCCCGCTTTGTCAAGAAATTTTTTCACCAAAAGGTAATCTTTCACTTGCTTTGTATCTTTTTTCTTTCTCTTGCTCACTGTACTGATTATCTCGCCCGTGGGAGCTAATGGATTCCACGCCAGACGAATCGGCGCACCTGTTTCGGGAATCAGACGAAAATGAACAAGATAAAAATGAAGAAGAGGACGAAAAGACCTCGTTTCAGCTTATGGTTACAAAAAATAGTTCTGTTCGCACTGCTCCGTTAGTCTTAACAGCTCCTACTTTGAAAACAAGGTAAAGACAGACCTGGAGAATCACACAAGCCTTCCTCGCAGTAATTTCTGTTTATTTGTCACCTCTAAATATTCAGTGTTCTGTTGAAGAGGCCTTCATTTTATTCTGGCAATATCTATGTAAATTGAGTCTTCTCTTCGTGCGATTATCACCCCCCAAGTGGGAAATGCCGACACGTCAAGAAGACTGAATAATCGTTATCAAAGTCAGCGTGCGCTTCCACTTTCTAAGAACCTCATCACTTTTGTCATTAATAATTGTTCACTCTTATCAACTCTTCTAGGAGAAACGCAATTCCGAGAATATGCACATGTCTGCATAAATGCAGTGCTCACATCAGAACCGCACGGCTCCCACTGTGCTTTAGGTGTACTACAAGTCTAAAGTCTTTAAACACAAGCGTAGAAAGAATGTTAAACACTAATGATTCGTTATTCAAGCATAGAAAACACAGCAACACGTATTCCGAGATAACCTGGAGCGCAAATACGAATTATCATTTAAAAAATGGAATAGGTGCTTTCAATAGCCAATATGAGGACTAAAAATACGCAGTATTAGTATCACGGCACAGCCTCTGCAAATCAATGGGTACAGGAAGACGATATTTAGAGGAAATGAAATTCTCTTGCCTACCGGTAAAGGTGGATCTACGGACCCGCCATGGACATCGTCGTCAACTGATTGCGTAGACTGTCCGCCTAATAATTTTATCATTTGTTAAATACACTTTGCGGGGTTTCTCTATTGTTTCTTTTATTAGATTTTCTCCCGACCAGGTAGCTCTCCATCACACTGTCGACTTCAATAGTTCTCGCAGCACGCTTACTAAAACAAAACAAAAATTACATGGCACACATACCGCACTAAACATGCAAGCGAAGCGTACATTCGATAATATCTTGGGCTTTAAGTCCCAAAACCCGTATATAATTATGAGGGATTTCGTACTCGAGGGCTCCAGAAGCTTTTACCTGCTGTTCCACAGCGCGCACTGACATCGAAGAAGACACAGGCCTCTACCAATTCCCCTCCACCAAAATGCGCGCGCTGCGGCCGGGATTGAAACCGCGACCCTTCGGGTCGGTAGCCGAGCAGCATTGACGTTGATTATTTATGGCCGTCGATCCAACCACCTTATAAAGGCAACCAGAAAATGCGGTGCTTGTGTTCTTATGCGTTCTATCATATGTGCTGCTGCTTCACTATCGTAATAGCTCACACGGCTCTTCCGTTGTCTTCACCAAGGGGCGAAAAAATTCGGTAGATCCCACGTACCTGGGAATTGACCTTATACGAAGCATGGGGAGGGAGGTGGCCGTGTTGCAATTTTGTTCATTGAGCGATACGTCATGATATGACGCTAAATATACGTACAAATGCCGCACGCCTAGACAAATGTTGAATAGTTGCAGATCTTCATATAGCCAGTCGTTTGCACTAGTGCAGTCATGCCAACTGGAACATGCGTATTAGCAACGCCAGACCCTGGTATGAAGCGCTGACGCTCGCGAAGATGCTGGCCATAGACACTGTTACATAAATCAACTTCAGCGCATGGCAACTAACCACGACTGACGTTAACCCGACGTGACAGCTGTATCAAAGAAGTACATATATAATGGTCATAAAATTGGGTAGCAAGCACTGCAGCCACTGTTGACGTTTTATGAAGACTAGCGTCTATTTGAAAAGTAGTTTCGAGACCTAGCGTTGCTCTCTGGTAAAATGCTTCATTGCCACGCAGAATGCTTGCGTTTCATTCCAGCTGGGACCCTGCCATTTATTCTTTGCATTCGTCGGGTCGACGGTACCGATGTCGGGTATTTCTTAACGCTCGCGTGTTAGAATTTCCCAAGTGCGTGGTCGTTCTTGAATAGACATTAAGTGTAAATGACTTATGGCACATACCGGCATGCCAGTGGCATATATCCGCCCTTGCGTATGTGCCTCTGTCTGGAGAGAAGAGTTTGATGGCGTAAGCGAAGAAATTGTGACATCACTACAAGGAAAGCTGTTACGAGATCACTATTCGGCTGACGCGCCACCGTAGTTGTTCAGCATCACCGCCGGTGTCCTTAACCACATCGCACCTAGCGACACAGTGGGGCTCGAAGCCGGGTCCGCTGGGTGCCAGCCCAGTATTCTACCACTGAGCCACGCCTGTGCTTGGGACTCGTTGGCAAACTTGCCTTAAGCAGGCTTCATGTTGGGAAAGCAATCATGTGAATACGACTTAAAAAGCGTTTTAAAACAGCGAAATAACAACCACTCGTCGCACAATGCAAATGGCGTAATGAGTGGGTCGTCCAGTGATCTAACCTATTACAAAAGTCTGTTCTTGTTCACCTAAGAATTGGGCCACATACCGCTTCAGGCATAATTTCTCATCGTTGTCAGTCATTGCACGAATGATTAGCACAAAATTCCTTGCAAGTGTTTAGCGAATGCCACACTTCGTTGAAGAATGACAAAAAATTACCCAGTGAATGCCGGCCTACTACAAAAACATTTTTCTGAATAATGCCGTAGTGGTTATCAAGAAAGTTCGCTTGCAGTAGCTACCCAATGAGTGCTTAGAAAATGTTCTGAAAGGCCGCTCTTCTAGCTTTCGCAGGTACTGTGCCGCACCTTACGCGCAGGTGTGACGTTTTTAATATCTTGACCAGCGCGTCATATTTGCCAAGCTGTCTTACCCTCCCTAGCTAATTTTGGTTCACGCCAAGTTAAGCGGGTGACCACGAGAACACCCAAACGTAGGCCAATAGTTATAAAGGTAGATAGATACGCTCAAAGTCACCGAAGTTTGCTAAGAAATGCTTCGCATCTAAAATGAAGGCTGCGAAGTTATGCATGTAAACTTTATTTAGTGAACTGCAATAGAGACTATCAATGAAATTCCGCTACCACGAGGCAAACTCTGGTATTACATAGTTAAACGAACCAGGCACGGGGGTCAGTGGCTGTTTCAGAAAGAAGCGTGCCAATGTGAGTGCTCTAGCTCACAGCTAGAGCACTCACATACATTTTGCTTGGGTGGTCAATGCCCTAACTCCATTTGGGCCGTGTTTTAAAGTGTGTAATGCAGTAATGGTTAGTTATGAAGTTGAAAACATATTTAGAATTTTTTCTGTTTGAAACCTACTTATGAATGCGTAAGGAATATGGCACAAATAAAAAAAAGGAAATTTAGTTATTCATTTTCAAAAAGACCTTATAGAGAATCATTCTTGAGGTGGCACTTCATGAGCGATTTTCTTCCGTGACGCTCAGCGCCATTACTTTTCCTGTCACAGCACACTCATTCGCCCATTCACCTTACCGTTTCACTTGTTCACTTTCTGGCTTCTGTTCACATAGGCACGTGAAGTTTGTCAGTAGATGTGTAGCGTTTTTATTGTTCCAAATGTGTCGTTGTGGTTATTCGCGCTAAGAAATAGATCCCAGTGAGCATACCAGCATCGATTAGCTCAAATGCTATTTAATTAAAACGGTGAAGACTTCGGAACATGACCGAGCTATGACCCATTGATTAAACCGGAAAGCTGAAATCTTGTTATCGTGAGGCATCTGTACTACTCGAGCAACGCTGAGTCACAGTCACGTGTACTGCGATACACGTTATCGATGATTGCACTTGTTAGCTTACGCACTAAGCGACTGGTGTCTCACTATCATAACGTGCTTATCTTTTAGACGTCGCCTCAGCTTGAACGACACAAAGGAAATGTCTGGAACCTGATTCAGTCAGACCCTACGAGCTCGTGACTATTGCCACGAAAGCTGTTTTCTATCATTCTTACATGCTTTATCGGCTCTTTCCCGCCTGCGATACGCAGGGTTGCATTACTGAGACGAGGAATTGTCACTCACTACGGCCGCTTTCCACGCAAACCTAGCAGGAGAGGTAGGCGTCACCCGCTATCAGGCGGAGTAAGAAAAAAAATTACATAAAAACATCCTGTGCGAAGTACAGTGCTTTTTATCTCAAACCAAATCGAACACCTAAAAGAGAATGCATAGAGGGTGAAAAGGAAACTACTATATATTGTTCCTTTCTCGAGGGACCGCCGGCAGTAGGAAGAAAAATCCGGGGAGACATACTCTACGAGGCAAGTGTACGCGCGGACTGCGAGAACCTACGAAAGATCACAATGGTTGTGGAACTGTACAACGCTCCGGGAAGCCCGCCATGCACGTTCGTCAGGGTTGTAGCCAAGAAACTGGGCGTCGAACTCAAGTTGAACAACTTTAACCTCATGGCCAAGGAGCACCTGAACCCAGAGTTTGTCAAGGTGAGCCTGTACGAAGTGTGCGTTATTTCATACAGTCAACGAGCTGGCCTGTATCTAGTATAATTTGACGGGACTGAGATTTGTGACAGATATCAGGAAATTTTCGAGTCGCATGATCGAAAATGAAGACCATTCTTTAAGTGCTCTGTCAGCTGATTACTTTGAGCGACATAGAAAGCCGATACTCGGAAGCTGAAGCTGTGCCCTGTGTGTGGGCAGATAAAACCATCTAAGCAACAAAAAAATATTCAAAGGTCTCTAAGGGGCGTCGTGCCGACTGGCTGATACAAGCTGTTACTGTAGCGGGGTAGAGTAAAGGGGTAAAACAAATTTGCGGGACAAATCAATTGCAAAGCACTGGTGATTGTAAACGAAAGGTTTGCAAAAGTAGCATAGATAACGAGTGCAGAAATCGCAATCTAGTTTTGGGACGTTAAAACCCACAAATCAATCAGTAGAAATTGCAATTATGATATACTGAATATTTAACTACGACAAAAGATCCTCATGTCACGCCATAGTGAATGTAGGTTCTTAAAAACGAAGGAAAGGCCATGACAGAGACATTGTCCAAGACCGTAAGAGCACGACTACGTTGCCGATGCGTTTCCAGCGAGTCGTATTGCGTATAGAAAAAGAGTACACATATCTGCAAATACAGGTGTGAAGGTGTTGGCAACAGCGTTCCGTACGTCACCCTTAATCTCTAAAATTATTCTTAAGAAGAATTTGTAAATCAAAAAACTATTACTGGTTTCTAACACAGAGACAATGATCAGTTTTCTTTTTCAATTGTAAATTTTAGTATCTCTTGGTGGTCGCTATATCTGGAACGAATACTTACGACCGCATTATAAAATTATCACATGTATTCGAATATTTACCCGTAGTAGCATTAGTACCTATAGGTGTGACGGAAGTTACATTTGTAAAAGAAGCAGCCACTGTCATGACAAGATGCTTGCTTGAGCTGGCGGCAAAAAATTAGAGCATCGACAGAATTTGTCCAGTTCTATTATTTTTTTTGCTTGATGCCAGCGTTAGAAAAACTTTAAGTTCTCAAGATTTAAAACGAAAATGACCGCGACAATTTTTTTACTGAAAAAAAATTCAAGAAATTGCTTAGATAATGCAAGTGGCAACACACTACGCTAGACCCTACCCCCCACCACCCTTTTTTAAATTTATTCAACGTTCTCAGGAAGTATTTCAAGGCAAATACTTTTCATGGATTCATTTCTAATTATCTGGAAAGTTACTGCTACCTAACAATCTTTCTTTAACACAATATTACCAAGGTTGTCATATTATAGAAGCGTCATCTCGTAGATTTCTTGATATGACTGATATGATTGAGGTGAAAGAAGCTTTGGGCGATCATCCACTTAAAAGAATTGTCAGCGAATATTTTTTTCTTTATTGCAGTTGAACCCGGTGCACACCGTCCCCACAATCAACAATAATGGTTTTGTTCTTTGGGAAAGGTACGTTGTACAATCTCGTGTGGTCGCTTCTTTAACCCTCTAAGTTTTCGCGATTATTTGTCTACACAGTCTTCGTTCACAAACTCTTTCTTAAAGTTTCCCCCACATAATGATGAATGGGTGCAGATGTCTGAAAAGACTCCCTATAAAAACTGTATCTGTATCAGTTGGAAGATAAGAAAGGCAGGCAGCACTTTATTAACAAACGTACTCCCTTAACGTCTCGGGCTGCCGGTCCGGTCCAGCTTTCGACTGAGTAGTACAAGAACCTTGTACAGCTCTGGCGATGCCTAGGCCGATAACCAAAACTATTATTTGAAGTTTACCTCAGTGGTACAGAATCAGTGACTTGTTATTCGAAGATCGCTGGTCTAGCTTCTATAAATAACTATCTCTTTATTTTCCGTGGCTTCATTGTAAGTTCTAATTATTAAACTCTCTAGCAAAAAAAGGAGCACCTAATACCGACTGCATTATTCGAACATGAAGCCACGGTTTTCTAAGCTCTCCTGAAACTCATGAAATTTGTCCTGCCTGTTTCTGCCAATAATAAACAATTTCAGCCGTGCCATTGGCATGTACCTGGTGGAAAAGTATGCTCCGGAGTCCACGCTGTACCCGAAAGACTTGCAGAAGAGAGCCACCATCAACAGGCTGCTCTTCTTTGAGTCCGGCACCTTGTTGTCGGCACAGATGGCATACTTCGTAAGTGTGTTGCTGGCTGTTCTTCGTATTTACTGTCACATTGTCTATATCATGCTAGTAATTATCCATGTATTTCTGCAGAATGCATACAACGTTCATTTAGCATGCTCATATTTGCCATATGAGCATGCTAAATGAATAAAAATGTCAAGAATTATGTGGCGTTACTGTAATCGCATACAAACAGCTTCTTTCATATTTTTTGTTTGGTTTTGAAAGAAGAAGGGCGACTGAAATTTCATGTAATTACATTACTAGGACATTTTATAGACGCCGATGGCCAACAGATGCCAGAAAATACATGGGAACAAAATTTTGGGCAAACTTCGCAACATTCTGTTATCTTGCTACTAGAGACCACTGATAATTCATGAAAGGTAATTTTGAAAAATACCCAGTGCTGCACAACTGCTATTAATTCTTTAATTTTTTAAACTAGTCTTCTTTCACTTGGAGTTGTATGGTCAGGTGCACATTTGACACGCGGTCATTATCTCTCAAGTGATAGCAAGATAACCAAGGACTCTTAGCGTTCGCTAGCCCTTACAAATTATTAGAAAAATATTGGCCACTTAGTATGAAAAGATACACTTCACCAGACATGAAGGCACTTTTTCTGCTGCACAACTCACCTCCCAGGCATGTGGCAGAAGTTATTACTCTCATTTTTAGGCCACTCGAGTAAACTTCTCTCCTCCGCTTAAGTTTGAAGCATGGTTTATTAGCCAGTCTTGCCTTTATAACGCGCGCCAGCGCTTCCGGCCTGGGCGAAACGTCAACGGTAATATTCCTTAGGCTATTGCCTCAAACAAACATGCGACTATTTTCTCATATTGCTCTCAATATCGCATTATGCAGACGCTATTTCTGTACATGCGAGCTCTCTTGGACAGCAGTAAAGGAGCGTAATGAAGGGACATTAGGGCATCGGAGATCAATGCTCCACTCAGTGGGAGTACTTTAGTTGTGCCAACGTGCGTGATTTTCTTTTTTTAATTCTTATCTGGAGCTCTACTTAGGCGCGTGGTTTCCTCGAGCCAGAGTGAAAGAGGACAGCTCAAATTATTTTCTGTTACCAACAAAGCTCATGGCCATTTTTACTTTCATTGCTGGAAACCGGCGAATGACCTAGAGTACGTTCTGAAAATGCCCACTGCACTCCCCTCCTTTTCTTCTTTGTCATTACGTGCAGACACGACAGAGAGAAAACGCTTTGAGAGTAAAGCGTGCGTGGAATTGCGGGCACCAACGAAATTTTTTGTTCTTTTCTTGCGGCACGTATAGAAACATGCACGACGATATGGGCTCCCTCCAAAACCATAATTTTATTTCAGAATCACCAGAGGTCAAGAAACTTGTTTAGAGCTTCTCCGCGAGTCTTTTCTTTCTATTTTTTACTAGAGATGAAAATAAAGTGCGAGGTCACGCAGGGCCGCGCTCATGTTGAGTGCGTGAATAAGAGACGTCGTGTCGAAGGGCATTGGAACGCGCGTAAAGCACCACGGCTGTGTTTCTTTTATTTGTGACATTACTCTATTCATACACTTTAAGCACCGTAACTGGGCTGGCAGTCGTATATAATGGAGATAAAATAAATTCTTTGTCACGGTGTATTTATGTAAAGCATTATTTGATTTCACTAGATATGAGCGGGGCACTACTTCTTACATTTCTGAGTACACAAAAACAAACACAAACGCATATGCAAGAAGGAACACGTTACTACATTCTTGAAAACTAATAAAGGTGAGAAGTTCGATGCACTGCTTTTTCGCTGAACTTGGTCAAGTTAGTCAAACAGGTGGTTCCTTGGCTTTATCATTGTTTTGGTTATCATTTCTTGAGCTGACTGCCGTTTGTTTCATTTGCTTTCATCGCATCTGTGCCAGAGCAGACGAGTTTCGACGTATGATCCAATAACATGAGCATAGGTTTTATGACAGGCATAAGAAACCACTTTCACATAGGAATTCGAGCACGTTTTCGCTGACTGGTAGGAAAACTCTCCCTCACTGTATGCGTAGTGTAAGTTTGACACCACAAAACATGGCAATAGCATCCATTGAGGTAGTTTAACGCAACGCATAAGCATTAACTTCGTTTGCCGCCTTATGCGAATGGCTCCGAGACTTCCTAGTCGGGCGTTGACTCCACAATGGTTGCTTAGAGATAAGTTTAAAGCGGGCCTATGTGACGTTTAAGCAAAGCACAACCAGGGCCTGGACAATGCTCGAAATGACTACGCCACTCAGCGAGAACCACGAGCGCAGCTGTTATCTGACTTGTCGTGTTGTGTTTGCATTCTGTAACTCTCTGAATTTACTTCTTTGTCTGAATCGTTGCAGCGGCCTAAGTGGTTCAAGGGTCAGGAACCGACATCAGACCTGAAGGAGGCGTATGATAAGGCCCTTGGCACCGCCGTAACGCTGCTGGGAGACAAGAAGTTCCTGTGCGGCGACAACGTCACCCTGGCGGACATTGGTCTTGCCTGCACGTTGGGAGTAGTCATTGAGGTGGGTGTGAAACTGCGTTCGCTTTGTGAGCTTGATGCATTCAGACGGAAGGAGGGTTAGTAAAGGGGTTCAAGAATTTTCGGCAACCACAGGACTTGGCTCACGTCTATGTAGAGTAGAAGATTGGCAAGGTGATGCAGATATAAAGATATGGAAGCTAGCTTTTGCGTATAGACTGCTTGCATACTCTCTGCTAAGTAAAAACAGTTTGATAAAAAGTTAAGGACAATTGAAACAATTAGATTGAAACAAGGGCAGCGTGTGTAGCTTGGTTCCCCAAGAAGTGGTAGAAAGAAGTTGACAGCAACAAAGCCAGCGTGATATGATTCTGTACTTATCGTAAAGTTATCGCCGGCATTTGCTCATTGCTGATTTACCGCCAGCTTAGGCCTCAGCTGAGTTTGCCTCCGTCAGCGATGAGTGCTCAGAGCTGGCAACATGGTGAGAGATCATTTGCCATAGCTCTTAGCGTCTTCGTGAGTTATATTAACGAGGGCTGCATACCATTGCTTTTTATACAAAAGCAAATTATACATTGTTAGCAAAGGCTGTTGCACAATGATAAGCAGTACGTAAACAGACGCTCAATAAATATGCATTTGTGTTCCACGAAAGCCACGACAGTGGCATTTTATTTGGTGAAAAAACTTTACGAAGGTAATTGTGACGGTTTTTTGATACAATAACTTCCTATTATACCAAAAGTACATCTGTTTCTGTCATTAGCGTGTGCGGCCAACGTAAATGCAATCCAAAAAGCCCATGTACTGTGCTATGCCCACCCACATTGAAGAAACTTTGGAATTACACAAAACCCTTCACTAACACGTGTGTTGATCATGTGTCGTAAGATGCTGTCAAGCTCCATAAACAAAACCAACCTAACCAAACGAAGTTTCCCAAGAAGCAAGGCTCTTAATCCGAAAGTATGATCGAATATTGCGAAAAGGATCAAATGAGTGAAAGTTGTTAGTGTGGAAAAATTCAGAGGGCTGGGCTGTCGCTTGGCGCAGTGCTTTTTGTGTGGAATAGTGAGCATGTGCTCAACATTCTTCTTCTTACTCAAAGAAACCCTTCTTACTACGTCTCTTCTAGCACTTGTATCATCAATTCTTATCACCACCAAGAAATTAACTAGTGTGCTTGGTGTAACTTAGTCGAACCCACGTAATAAAACTTGAAAAAAAAAATGAAGTGAGCACGAAATAGACAGACTCAAAAGGCAGAAAAATTGGATAAAATACACGATAACCAAGAAAGGTAAAGAAGTGAATCATCAAAGCAAGGATTATAACCTTGAAAAGAAAGAGAGAAAAAAAGACGAAAAAAAACAGAAAAGGAGAAAGGGACAAGAAGGGAGGTAAGAAAAAAAGCGAAAAGAAACAAAAAAGGCTGCCCAGCTTCGCTCTTTCTTGAGGATTGGCACCGCCTGTGGGAAGCTGCATAGTTTTTTTTTTTGCTTTGCACTCATGATTTTCAATGGGCCACGTGACCACCTTAGCGTACAAAACATTTTGAAGTTCATTTTATACTTTTAAATTCCGTGCAATAATAACTCACAGTTCAATTTCAGCACTTTTCATGAAGCAAAATATTTCAGCCTTTTGAATGGCTCATTTGACCAGGGTTAAGTTAGCGTCACTTCGTTGTATAGCGTGGGAAGCAATACTTTTCTCTACTTAAACCAGTGTACTTCAGTTGAATAGAAAGAAAAATTCGACGACAATCGCTACATGAGGTGTGTCTTACGATGTGTCTTATGTATTCAAGAAAGAAGCTGGTTATTTCGAGCATAAATTTCCGGAGCACATAAAGAAAGGCGATCTGCGTACTCATCAACAGTGCAGTATTGCCCAACGCAGGAGTCTAGACTTAGTGAAGATATGAGCTCAACAACGTAGGGTTCGCATCTTTTGTCTCTCGTGTGTCTCTCTATGCCTCATCCGCTTAGCAGAAAACATTAGGTGCTCGGCGAATAGAAAAAAAAGCGGTGCCATGGGTGTAACTTCAAGCTAACGCCAAGAAAGGAAAAGTACTCTGTGGTATTTTTTACATACCTTACCTTCGGTACATACTCACATTCGCAATATCCATTTCGACTCACATCGCTGCTTTGATTGTCAATCTTACTTGCTGGGCTTTCCAGAAATCACCGTGGGCCGTCTAATATATGAAATAAGGAACCAATGCGGCATTCACTGTGGGCCGCCTAATATAAGAAATAAGAAAACACTGCGGCATCCCGGTGCACGTTTGGAGCCACATACATGGAGTTATCCTCGACATTTCCCTGTTTGGTATTGTTTTCAATAAAATAAATTTCTTGGTTGCAAAAGAAAGTGTTTCCTCATACGCCGTCCAGAAAAAAACAGGGTGTTTTATCTGAATTATTTACCATGCCAACCGCGAATAGTTTTTGTTACGATCGATTATGTGGTCTAAATGTGCATCTCACCCTAGTGATCGTTCACAGGTCATGCAGTCCCACCCGTATTATAGCTCCTAGACAATATTTCTAAAATTTAAAGGGGCGCCCTTAAAAATGTGCGCAACTTCAGCTATATGCGTATCATTTTCCTGCTCATCTAAATAGGCCATCAAATACGTTGTCTGATTTTATTTAAAATAGCGAAACAGACATGATGGGACCCGCAACAACTAAAATCATAGTTAGGTAAAGATTGATTACTTTATTGAGGGCAATGTCTTTTATGAGCCCCAAAATGAAGGTCATGCTAGGCTTTTGTCAAATTTTGACTAAGTAAAGCTGTTTGATTCACTTTCTAACTCATTTGTTTCCGTAGCCAGGAACTGATTGCTATACAGCGGTAGTTGGCATTTGGTTACGTGCGCTTGGCGTTAATTCTCGGTACATTAAAGAACATGAAAGCTGCCTTATGAAAAAAGTTAGTTAGCAGTATGCTCGTTAAAATAATTTGGCACAATTGCCAATATAATAAGGGTAATGCTCTTGGAAGTTTTTAAAACATTGTCTATTTCAGACGTAATCCAAAAACTTGAACTTAAATAAATATTGAACAATTTGCTCTCTTTGCGATTCAATTTCTTAGCATAGTGTTTCAAGACTGCAAGGTAGGAATACTTTGTAAACTAACGTTGTTTCATGGTTTGTCAAAAGTAATTTTAAGACCCCGCACTACAAGAACTTCTCTTTTTTTGAATATCACCGGAATCCTCCTTTCACGTTATTCGGAGAAAAGAGGTTCCGGTCCAGTGAAAACTTGCAACGTTTTTCGACAAAGGCAATCTTTTTTCATAAAACTAAGATTAGGGTCGTGGTTAAAAAGAGCCAGGCAACGAAAAAGAAAAAAAAGTGGCGTACTAAAGGTAGTTTCTCGACATGCGCCGCCAGTTTTATATGAGATCTTCCAGGAAAAGAACAAGAAAACGCTGTAGTTGAAGTATAGATGTATGATTCGTTTCGGTCCAACATTATTTTTAATACGTAAGTATTGGCTTAAGTGCAAGTAAATATATATATATATATATATATATATATATATATATATATATATATATATATATAGGCTATGGTCAAATAAAGAGAGACTACACGAGTGCAGTGGTAGCTGAGTGCATTGTGAGGTACAGCGTGGCAAGTTATGCATTAAACTTATAGCACACAGGATTGGGTGACAGAAATGCGAGATTCGAACACTGCGTAGCCACGATGCGATGGAGAGTGTCCTAGATTCTTGCAGCTATAAAAAACTTTAAACAAGAATTTGTGCAAGTTTTATTTTGACTTAACGTTACACTGTCCCACGTGGTTTCCGGACATGACCTTATATGTACTGGGGTTTACTCTCTTACGTCTTATTTTCAGTTCTTTTCTTGTCCTCTCTGAGAAGTGAGTTGTTTACTCAGCACTCATAAAGGACATTTCTGCTTTCTTTTGATTTTGCCTTCTCCTCCATAAAGGCACCTTGATAATGATAAATAAATGATAATAATAGGCGCGTTGATAATTGTCAGTTGCATATATATAATCGGTATTGATATAATGTGGTAGGTGGTGTGCTCCCTAAAATCAAATACAACTAATAAAGTACGAAGAGTGGCCAGCCCACACGATTGAAGCGCAGCAGCCAACCCGCTTCATGGCTGATAAGAATATTTCGCTTAGGTACTCCGATATATTCACTAATAATGGCCGCCTTGTTATTCATCTCACTTTGTCAAGCTGGAGTGCGCCACTGGTACAAGCTTGTGTGCATACGCCTTGGAGGATAAAATGCCTCGGACTTCTGAAGTTGTGTTTGGCTGTGGGCACGTTTCAGTTTTGTGCCTAAATGTTTCTCGAAAACTGTATATTTTTTAATGCTCGAATGTTTTGCATTGCATCCCAGGGTGCCGAGTACGATGGCCTTGAGAAGTTTCCCCAGTTGAAGGAGTACTACCAGCGCTTCAAGAAGGCCCTCCCCGAGTACGAACAGGTTGCTGCCGAAGCCCTGAAGCTTATCCGGGACATGGTGGCTCGCGCAAGGAGCGGACAGAACCCCACGGCCCTCCGAAGTAAATCACCATGTGCCCACAAGAAAGAAAATAATTCATTTGTTGTACATGATCGCGAATCAAGTGCTCGCTGGCAAATAAAAGTACTCGACGCTTAGAAGCTGTGAATTTTCTAATTTAATACAAAGTGTGATTGTGTGAGGGAAATTACTATTGAATATTCAAAACAACTTTGAAGAGTTTTCAAGTTTTCAACAAACACGGAATACATAAATTGGGTTGAGTATTTCTTAAAGGAAATGAGAAATAGAAATAGAGTAGTATTGAAAATTGGGCAAGTTGGTAACAATTCATTTTTTAAAGTAAACAGCGCTGTTTACCTTAAAGAAAGAGGAAGGAAACAAAAAAAATACGGCAGTGAAACGTGATTGTGCATGAAATTGAGAGAATTAGGCATTTTGACCACGGGAGTTAAAAGAGCACGAAATTAGGATGCTGTAACAGCGTGTTGCTGGCATTTTTAACTATGGCTTGCTAGCCAGTATGATAATGAAATGACATTGAAAAAAAATGGAGAACAGTGACGACTTGAAAAGAACATGATCTCCGTATGACAAATTTATCATCACAATCGAATGATGACAGCCTAACCTAACTGAAATTAGAGTGGCTGGTGAATTGCGACTTCAGCGCAACGACCACGTACATCTCGGTCATTCGCTTTAAGAGTAATGACGTTATGTGTACTGCTCGATCTTTTTTCCTACATAAAGTGGTTGCGTCTGTTTTGAGGAACTAAGGTGAATGGGAAGTGTCAATTAATGAATTATTGAATCATTTATTACCGTCTCGACTTGATTCTTCAGGCAACACTCCATGGACATTGTTGCTGTGTCGTTCTTGAAAAGTGCTATTCTCATGACTTCGCAGTGCCTTCACGGGCTCTCCACTCGCTTATACTCCAAGTGTCCTTATCACGTACGCATTAGCTAAAGGATTATTTTTTTCAGTCAATCTTCCTATCTTTTTTGTGTCTGATGGAAAATTTGCTGGTGAGCCAATACGGCTTAGTCCCGAATGTTGATGAAAGCGCATGATAGAAGTTTGCCACGAGAAACGTCTTCCAGCATTGGTTTAGTCAGCAAAAAGGGGGGGGGGGGCGATGTCTTCAAAGTATTTCAATTTTGCATGTGTACATAACATAGTGCATATATATTCATACAAAAGAAGGAAGGAAGGCACGAAGAAAGGAAGGGAAAGCCAGGCATGTTAACCAGCCCACGGACATTGTCTTTTCCGAAAGAGATATTCCTGCTACCGACCTTCCTTCTTTGCCCGCGGTCTAGTGGCTAAGGTACTCGGCTGCTGACCTGCAGGTCACGGGAGTTAATCCCGGCTGCGGCAGCTGCATTTTCCATCGAGGCGAAAATGATGCAGGCCCAGTGTGCTCAGACTTGAATACATGTTAAAGAACCCCAGGTGGTCGAAATTTCCGGAGTCCTACACTACAGCGTCTCTCATAACCATATGGTGATTTTGGGACGTTAAGCTATACATATCAATCAATCTGCTTTCTTTTTTTCTTCCCCCCCTCACTTGGTTCTATTACCGCAATGGTTTTCGCTGAGAGCAGCAATTAAACTCTTATAAACTCCTCTATCACCAGCTCCATAATCGTGCCGCGTGACATTAAAAAAAAGCTGCTTACTGTGGGGCGAGAACTGGGGATAGTTGACAGCTGATAGCTGTCGGCTATATCGTGGCCCGAGTTGGTACTCTTGTGAGCATCAACATGGGTACCTTTGTGATCAAGGGTACTCATGTTGAGGTGCTCTTTCCATTCTTTTTCGAAGGAGGGAAGGAAAGATTGTAGAGGAATAGTACCAAAGTGTGGGTGCATGAGGACCAAGCGCCACGCCTTCTTGACAATTGTACCAATCTTCAATCTTTGATGAAATGCACCAGGTGTTTGAGGCAATCGCCACACCCACGTGACTGAATTGTGAAAAAAGATTGGTACTCTTGCTAAATTGGGTAGCTCTGCTTACCACCTCCAATCACAGTGGACTACTTCTATACGGTAGAGAGCATCAAATTAAGCGCAACTTGGTGAACTGGTCAGGGTACGCAACTTCCCAATACCTAAGTTGGTCAGGGTGCTGCAACGTTGAGCATGGTTCTGCTACATGTGTTTTTGTGTGCATTTCTTTTCTCAGTGAAAGCATTTGTGAGTTTTTAATCAGTACTTAAAACATGGCTAAAAAGATATGGCATGGCATTTCGCACTTCGGTTGTCACAAGGCAACGTGTGATAACGTCTGTTTGCCAAAATACATTTGAACACGAAAGTGTTTTATGCCGGGGTTCACCACGGCTCCACTGACGTACTTACGTCGCGGATATGACGTTGTAAATTATATACTGACAGACTGCAGAAAAAAAAAGAGCTGAAGGGAAAGATTCTAGCACGCGCGTCAACAAGCGACCTTTTGATTCACAGCGCGCGCCTTAACCACTATGCCGCGGAACGAATGTTGTAGATGTTCCTAATGGCTAGCTGTTTATATACACCATACAACGTTTTGTGGCCCTCTGAGCTCTGAAACCTTAGCGTGTTTAATTATCAGTGGCAAAATGGCGCGACGGGCTTGGGATGGGCGTGCTCTCATGGTCGTAGCATCCAAGGAGCATCACCTCCAGGGAGCGTGATTTTTCCTGCTCGCGCGCTTATCAGACTGGTAATTCGTGAGAGATGGAAAGTGCCGAATCTCACTGCCGCGGCTGCGTTTAAAAAAGAGCGCGTGATCACACATGACGAAGAAAGGATTGCGAAAAAATTGTGACAGTTATGGCTTGTCATGCGCATACTTATGCGTTCGATTTGTGTGTATTACTTTCTGTTTGAACTGCGCGCTTTAAGTGTCGAGCTGTGGCAGTTAGTTCAAGCTCATCTTGTGTACGCTAATTTTGAGTTCGCTTTCTGCTTTAGGTGTGTGCTGCAAGTTTCGTTCTGCTTGCCGTTCTTCACGTGACTTTTTAATTTCTTGCTTTTGCTAAAACAATGTACAACGTATGCTCAACTACCATCGAAAAGACGCACTTCCTTTTGGTGTTATACCGATTTATACATAGGGGGATCAGCCACAGTTTTCTCTTCTTTTTCCTGCTTCTCTTTCTGTAACCTTTTTTAGTCGATCCACAAGAACGGCGTGGAGGCGAGACGTGTAACCGGAAAGTAGCTTCTGTGGCAACAAATATTGTATCTTGTGGTAATCGAGCGTTCACATTTTACAAAGCTGCATCCAAGGCTTGACTTGCTATTTTTTTAATATTACATCTTCAAGCTGTGGGATGAAGATGTGGTTTCTTAAGGAGACACGAAATGCTTGACAAGCGAGGAAGCACTGTTTTCTTCTCTCTCTTGAAAGACAGATATGAGATTTGAAAAAAAACAATCTCGGTATACTCATAGAGTCCATGACGATGAACTAGTGAAGCAGTGGAATTGATCGGTATAACCGTACACCCCTCGTGACATTAACTACTCACGCATGTAAATAAGTGCCAACCGGTGTACAGTTACACAGAATGTTTACTGGAAACTGCAAGTTTGGTCTCCTTTTATATTTGTATGTACTTAGAGCTTTCAAATCTCAAGCATGAGAACCCAGGTGAAATCGGCAAGGGAGACCTTATGAGCACGCTTATTGCTTGAACGGCCTTAATAATATTTTTATTTTTTCATAGGCTAGTTACTTGATCTTATTCTTACGACTTCCATATAAGGCCACGGAATAAAGCCCACGTCTATGCAGGGTTGAGAGGAAATATTTCTGAATATAGCGGGAGATTATCATAAATATTCATGTTTTGGAACCTTATTTCGATTGGGTTCTGAATGTAGTAACTTGTGTGCATCTCAGCGTCTTGAATGTTCAGTAATGTTGCCATTAAACACACCTAATTTTTAATAGCACAAGAATAAATCAAGTTATATCAGTAGCATACACGTATGGAATCACTTCGTGCCATGATTTAAATTATATGAGGGATGACGCATTCTTTGCGTCAACGTGTAAGCTATTTATAGTAGATTGGTAGGAACGATGCACACTTTTTATGACCAGCAAATTGTGTCATAAGCACACTGCGCATAGTTGGTCACGGGTGCATACATCAGCGGTCACTTTTATTTGACTCTCTTCATTCCTGTTGGATCTCGAACATGCGTATAATCTAATGTGCTTGTACGTAAGCACTAACATTTGCGTGAACGACAACACGTTGGGGCCTCTTACCTGCCGTGAAATCGCTCTCTAGTCTAGCGATGTACCTCTTAGTACGTGAATGCATCTGCTGCACAATTCACTCTTCCATTCATGTATAAGCATTGCAGCCGTGAATACAACTGACGCTGGGTGTTACTCTTCTGAACGAAGTCGTGGTCGACGAACACCCAACGTGTCGTTGTCTTTTGGACTAACCTTGGTGCAATGAGTGAAGGGCACAATATTCACCTCCATGTTACGATCAAAATTTGGAAACCTTTTTGTTATTCATACCAACAGTACCCTGCATGTTCAGAACACAAGAAAGCCACAAATTAGGACAAGAACTGTTAAGTTCGGCGGTCCAAATGGAGTGCATACAACATGGAGGAAGTTGAAGGTGGCGCGCGTGTGCACTGTTTTTTCTACATCAATGTTGCATCTGAATCGTAGGCCAGCAATCATGCCGTGCATCACATTCCTTGGTTGTCCAAGCACGTTGCAGATCATTGCTCCAACAAAGCTCACTGTAGAGCCTTCGTCTTCACGACCTTCGCGAGAAAATGAAGAAAAGTGGGAAGGCAATTCAATGTTAGCTGCATCACAGCATTTCGGAAAACTGGTCCCTGACTTTGCTATGACCATGCTTGTGATGCCGTTTTGTGTTTGCTAAGTAGGGTTACAGCTTGGCAGGTGACATATAGCTTGCCCCTGTGTAGCGAATCTATGGCGTGCTCATTAATGCCATCTATTTATTTATTTGTTCGTTTATTCATGAAATTCAAGTGATCTCTTCACCAAATGAAGGTACTTCAACTACTTATATCTGTGTATTCATCGGTGTACACAGCCGCCTACGTCTGGGCGCACTCATCTCAGCAATGTGGTTAGAATGAAAATTAATATAGAAGGATGTTAGTGTATGACAAACATGGTTAAAATTCATTAAACGATAAGGTTATTATCATTCATTCATGACGTTATCGACGACTTGACCTGTATCACGCCTCATATAGAGTGTCTTACAATGTGTGTGCAAAATATAATAGTTGCAGCTGTTTACCGACCTCCCACTGTGTATAAGTCTGAATTATTATTTTTATAGAAAAGCTTCTACGCAAACTCCATGTGATGCGTAGTCCATTCCTTATCATGGGTCATGTAAATGTTGACATGCTCAGTGGGGATGCATCATGTGAGCAGCTGAAAGCTATTCTAGACTCGTTTGCCTGTTCCAATGTCATCACACAACCTACACGTCTCACCACCCACAAGGCCACTTTTCTCAATGTAAGTATGACAAACGCCCCCAGTCAAACTTGCACCAGTGGTATATTATCACTTGATGTAAGCGATCACCTGCCTATCTTCACATTTTTGCCGCTTGATAGTGACAGGCGCGACTCCAGCGAAAAGCCGTGTTATCGTGAAATGAAGTCGGATGAGCTTAACCAATTTTATCATGTGCTGGAAAGCACACAGTGGAACCTCGTTTATGCAGAAAAAGACCCTGATAAAGCATACAGTCTTTTCAATGAGGCGATTAAGGTTATCTATGACCGACACTTCCCACTTGTTCCATTCCGCAGGAAGAAAAAAATTCGCAAGCCTTGGGTTAGTCGATGTTTGTACAAAAGAATAAAACATAAAAACAACCCCGCCGCGGTGGTCTAGTGGCTAAGGTACTCGGCTGCTGACCCGCAGGGCGCGGGTTCGTATCCAGGCTGTGGCGGCTGCATTTCCTATGGAGGCGGAAATGTTGTAAGCCCGTGTGCTCAGATTCGGGTGCACGTTAAAGAACCCCAGGTGGTCTAAATTTCCGCAGCCCTCCACTACGGCGTCTCTCATAATCATATAGTGGTTTGGGACGTTAAACCCCACATATCAAATCAAAACATAAAAACAGAATGTATCATGCATTTGTACAGACACGCGACGCTGCTCTTCTTAGCGAATTTAAAAGATGCCGTAATAAGTTAAACGCCGATTTGAAAAAGGCTAAAACCTGCTACATCAAACGCTTTTTGCTACGATACTTAATGAACCCAGAAAGCTGTGGAACGGAGTAAATAATTTATCAAACAACTCGAAAGTAAAACGTCGTATTAACATTGCAGCTTTTGCCAACGGCAAAACGAAATCGGAAGCACTCACAAAAATGAATGAATACTTTACGAATGTGGGTGAATTTCAAACAAATCTCAGTTCTGAAAGTTGTCATGTTACTACACATAAACGCAAAAGGTTGCTACACTCAATTAGTTTATTTCCTACAAGTCCACAAGAGGTAGAAAAATTAGTGGGAAACATTAGAAACAATGTTTCGACAGGAATTGATGAGCTAAATGCCTTACCCCTTAAATACGTTGCGGCTCTTGTATCTTCACCATTAACTCATATTATTAACAGAATGCCTGAAACTGGAATCTTCCCCTCAGATCTGAAGCTTGCTCGCATATGCCCAATACGTAAGGGAGGTGCTGTTGGTGATATAAGTACTTACAGACCCATTTCGGTGCTACCTGTGTTATCTAAAGTATTTTAAAATGCCATTAACACGCGTCTTGTTAATTTCATAAACAAGCACCAAATCATAAACGATGCACAATACGGTTTCTAGAAAAAGAAAAGCACTGAGCTAGCTTTGTTGCATGTAAAGGATAAAATACTACATGACATTGAAAACAAACTCTACAGTGTAGGTCTTTTCATTGATCTAAGGAAAGCGTTCAATTGCGTTAATCACGACATTCTGCTACTGAAACTTAATGTCTATGGCATTCGTGGCATCGCCCTAGATCTTTTAAAGAATTATCTTTCTTGCAGAAGGCAGTGTGTCGAAATTGGAGATGTCACCTCCCCTACAACCACAATAAAACAAGGAGTGCCCCAGGGGTCGATTCTGGGACCCTTGTTATTTATATTGTACGTTAATGACTTATTTATTATTCCTAACTCTCCCAAGAGTAAGAGCTGACGACACCAACGTCTTTTTTTCAGCGCACACACTTACTCAGCTTCAGAAAGTGATAAACGAATATCTTCTTCAGTTGGATGGTTGGCTTCACGCTAATAACTCTTCCTAAATAGAAAAAATCGAATTACGTCCTTTTTAAGCCCGTTAATAAGCCCTGTGACGCAGAGCTTACGCTAACGTATCAGGGCACTGTCTTAGAGCGCGTAAAATGTCAGGAATTTTTAGACGTATGGTTTGAAGAAAGCATGTCGTGGAATACACACATCAATAAACTCACTTCAGAGCTAAGCAGAGCCGTCGGTATAACATTTAAACTATCCCATTTAATTCCTTTACATATAAAAAAGGTGATATATTACGCGTATTTCTACTCCCGCTATTCTTATTGCATACTTGTTTGGGGCACCACAACAACTACTAATCACTACAAACTGGAAACAATGCAAAAGAAAGTGCTCATACTTTTCGAGAACTATTTTGGTGAGCCAAAACTTACCCACAAATCCTTTATTTGTTAAGTATAATTTGCTTAAAGCAAACAAATTATATGATTATAAACTCCCCCTGCACATACAGAAACATGATCTGATAGACATGGCACATGCAACATCAAGACGGTCACCACTACGTAGTACACAGACATCAATACCAAGAACACGTACGGGTGCCCCGCCGCGGTGGTCTAGTGGCTAAGGTTCTCGGCTGCTGACCCGCAGGTCGTGGGTTCGATTCCCGGCTGCGGCGGCTGCATTTCCGATGGAGGCGGAAATGTTAGAGGCCCGTGTACTCAGATTTGGGTGCACGTTAAAGAACCCCAGGTGGTCAAAATTTCCGGGGCCCTCCACTACGGCATCTCTCATAATCAAATGGTGGTTTTGCGACGTTAAACCCCACAAATCAATCAAGAACACGTTCGAACTACGGAAGGTCAGCCCTCACTTATCAAATACCTGCACTAATAAATCGTGTATCTTCACAAATAAATTTTGATATCCCGTTCCATAGATTTAAAAAACAAATAAGACTTTTCCTATTAAATGACTGTGCAGCCGCTACAGCATAACCTCATTACCTGTCACTGCACCACTGTTCTTGCATTGCATTTTTTATACGTTCAAACGTTTGCATTTTCGGCATGTGCAGTTATCCTAGTTATATGGGTGCATTTTAATTTCTGATGCATTTCCCTGTTACATTCATTTCGCTGTATCTGTGTATTTTTGTTGTACCTCCTTATATTTACTTTGCTATGTACCGATGCGATTATATCTTGTCAAGTTGTATCATGTCGTGTTAGTTATACTTTTTATTCGCTGCTGCCTGTACGGTCCCCCAGGTTCCTTCAAGCTGTTTTTCAACAGCTTTTTTGCCTGGGGAACCCTCAACTTTTTGTGTTTGAAATAAACCCAGACCCAAACCCAAACGAACGTATCATGACACGCTAGTGGTGTACGTCATGAAACCCTTCACCTCAGTCTATTGTGACACATATCTGCCTTCCACGGCCCTTGAAATCCGAGTAAGCTCCACACGTGCATGAAACACAGCAACAACAAGAACCGACTTGAGATAAATGTCCACACAACAGCGTGAAGAAGCCCGCGTCACAGAAAAAATCCATAGAAGAGAAGAGTAGGCATCAGAGTTCCTGCCGGAATCGAACTCGGGCATTATGCGAAGCATTCACTTATCCAACATCAGAGCTGTGCCAGTAGACACATCAAATCAAAATATGAGATATTAAATATTAACAAACGTTGCACATATATTTCCACGAAAAAACAAGCTATAGTCAAGCGTTGCACGATCATGTGGAAATTCACCAACGACTGAGCGTCCACTCCCTTCGATAAAACAAATCAGCTTGGACGTGTGTAGCAATCTTTTGTCACGTGTTTTTCTTTAGGTGCCACTGACCTAAAACCTCGATATTTTCACAGTCATTCAGTTCATTCAAAGACATATATGTGGCTCGTAATGCATGGCCAAAAAATGAAGGCAGATCTGCCAAGTGAATGCCGATGATGTGGTGAAATTATGGGCAACAGATGATGAATTGAGGTCTATTTTGGCCATGGTCAGCGCCTTTAATATGGGTGTTCTTAAAGGCCAACTCCAGTGATTTTTTAGGTCAGTAGATCTCAATAAAATTCACTAGGTACGTTCGTTTGACGTTTTTGCCATTCATTGCCAATTGCAGGCTTGACAGTTTCGCTGATATTTTTCAAATGAATTTTATAGCTTGCCTCCAAACGCTCACCTCGCTTTCCAGAATTAATGGCAACATTGTGTTTGTGACGTTGAGTTTCGCCTGGTGGAATAAATGAGCTAGTGTGCCACTGCAGCGTCTGATTCTGTGCTATGGATTGTGTGGGCTTGGCCGGCGCTTCCTTGATTGAGCGTGCGATTTCCTTTTCTGCGTCGTTTGGCGTGCGATAGGTGCCAAGTGGTGTTGCGTTGTGAGCCACCCACGATTCATTATATATTCACAATGACAACGTAAGCGTTTTAGCTGATCGCCGCGGATGACTTGGACAAGTAGTGCCATCTGGCGGTCATTTTATGCAATCAGGCGGGTTCCGCTAGCGTGAGGCAAATCTGTACATTACACGTAGAAGCGCACTCGGTTCAGTTAAGGTTTTGGTATTGCGGTTTTTGAGTTTTAAAAATTGATTAATTGATATGTGGGGTTTAACGTCCCAAATGTTTTAAAAATTATTTTCGAATCTTTTCAACATATGAGTTTTCGGGCACGTGAGAAGAGGGTCTAATGAACTTAAAAGCACCATTTTCCTGACATGATCAAAAAATCGCCGGAGTTGGCGTTTAAAGAGATGGAAAACTGGCCAGAAGATGTAATTCGATCCTAGTAGAAAGGAAAAAGATTATAAAATATAGTCACTAATTCCAGCATTTTGCTCATTGTGAGTGGAATCAATAATTTTAAATCGTATTTAGACGTAACGTGGATGGATGGATGGATATGGCTGTACCCTTAAGATCGGGCGGTGGTTAGCGCCGCCTATAGCCACCACCTAACATAATGAACTAAAAACTAGAATTTTTTTTTCTTAAATAGTGAGGTTGAGGGTTCGTACTTTGCAGCGAAGGGTTCAATCTTCACTCGTGCCTTGACTTTAGCCACCAATCAGGTAACTTCTTTCTAGTTACTTCTACCCACTTAAAGTCGATTTTGCCCTCACTGTCCCTAAATCCTAGTGCTTTGAAACACTCTGCGCCATCAACCTCAACTACAGGGTGAAGCCCTTTACAGAACATTATCAAGTGTTCCGCAGTTTTTTCTTCCTCTCCACACGCACTGCATGCCGTGTCTACCCCTTCGTATTTGGCCCGATATGTCTTTGTTCGCAATACTCCTGTGCTGGCCTGAAACAGTAGAGAACTATCCCGAGTATTATCATAGATCCTTTCCTTGGCTATTTACAAAAACCGTAATGGCGCGCAGCATAGCGAAGGAAAAATCTAGCTGGTTTATGAAATAAGGAGTCAGTCACTTTCCTGTATGTATTCAGGTATATTAAGGCTATCATGCACGCCAGTCTTCAAAATTTCAGTATGTATATTATTATCTAGTGCTGTTCAATTCGGCGCTACTTAGTACGTAAGCGGAGTCGGTGAGAAGTGGCGCTGGCGTCGCGGTCCCTAGCAGATCAAGTTGAGCCGTGGTGCATGCACGCGAAGTGCACGTATGCGCAGTAAAATACCACGCTCGGGCACGAACCAGCCGTGCGCTCACTGTTTGAGGCATGTGAGTGTACGACTTCATATTCGGCATCGATATAATATCTCTGAACACAAACTTTTCGTGGTGCTTTCCGCTTCGCGATTCCGTGATTAGAGTCACTGACCGATAAACTTTTCGTTCCGCTAAAAAATATGCCACCATCAAAATTAGTTCTCGGTCGTTTTAACCATTTACTCTGTGATATGTTTTGATTGATACTATCAAACTAAACCATTGATACTATATACTAAACCCATATGCGTGCCACGTTTGCTCTGTGGTCGGTATTGCCCACAGTTGTTTCACAATTGCGCTTTGACTGGGGGCCATGGCGAGGCAAGTCTCGACAACAGCAGCTGCACATTGTGCGAGCCAAGGTGTTTGACCCTTATTAAAAAGAAAACAAAAAAAAATATGCTGCGTAGGGAGACGCACGCTGAATGCTTCACAACAAATTGATTCCCACTATGCTTGTGATCTGTGCAATTTATTACTCATTTATTTATTTTGACATACTCCGGCACAGTTGCAGAGCTATCGCATGAGTTGGTCTCAAATACGTTAAAGAACAGTCATATAAACAGGAAAAGAAGCAACAAGGAAAAGATAGAATACAAAAAATGATAGAGGGTTATATTTTGCAGTCAATTATGACACTCAAGAACTATTGCCCGGATAAGGAAGGATTGTGACCTGTTATAGCGTTTCACACTTTTAGAGGTCCGTGGAAAAGGATATACTGGTGAATTTCAGTCCGGGTATGAAAGACAGATACGTTAACAGTGCTTGTTCTGCTCAATGTTAGTTTAAGAGGTGTTAGTTTTTATCTGCACAACACTGCGGTGAATCAGTTTAATAATGTCAAAACACGAAGCCTTACTTGCGAACCTAAGTGCGCTAAATGTAGGCGTTTAAGCGTACAACTACGCAAGACATTTTCTCACAAACCACGGAGCCACCATTAGCATGAGGAGACAGTTTCTCGAAAACATCAAATATGGCGAATAGAGAGACGTCCCAAGGGCTAGATCTCTTTTCATTTATTTTTTAGGGTGATGATCAGTGTCTCTGCGAATTAGCACGGAATGGAAAATATACACTACATCATATACGTGGACCCTGTAATGCAGTGGTTGAATAGGAGAAGCCATTGTTAAACTGAAAGCCTACTTCTGAGGTCCATAAATATATAATGAAAAACATATTTACCGGTTTGAATTTAAATGTGCGGTAGAAAAATCAGAGCCTCCTTGTTTGTCATGATGAAAAGAGTGTGGACAAGCTTCTAGAGACTCAGTCTCATGGCGGTTAAAGTTTGAAACCAGGCCAAAAGGAGTTAGGTGTGATAATTGAAGGAAAACAAGAATCATGGCATGGTACATAAGTACAATGGATTTGGATGACTTGACTTGTGATACGGCCTGTAGTGTGCCGACGACATGCAGATTGACATGGCTCTCATGCTAAATAGTTGACCAGTAAAGAGCGAGGAATGGTGGGATGCACCGTCTGCTGCCGGCTTCCGGTTCGAGAAGAGTAGACGACGGCGAACCGCTCCACCGCAAGCCTCAAATTATGCGGTATTCGCGCGTGTAGGTGCCCGTTTTCCTTCGCCCTGATAAACCATGGTCACCTGTTCAGCCGTTACCTGATCCAAGTCGAGCGTGGAAGGTGAACGCTAGTATCGATTAATGAAGAAAGAAAAATGAGGTGGGCCGCGGCTGTGGTGAGAGCTACAGTGATATATAGTTTGTCTTTGGGTACCAAACGTTTGCGTCAGAGTGTGCGAAGAGTTTTCTCACAGTTACGTTTGTATTTTGCACTAATGAAAAGCTTACGCACGAATTTGCTGCGAATATTATATGCATAAATAAATTGTTGCACAGGCGTGGCTTGCAAATTATTATGGAAACGGGCGGGCGAAATATACTTGCCATATGAATAGAACGCCGGCCATCGCACTTACTTATATGGCAAAAAACGTGAAAGCGTCACTCAAGAGTAAGTTTACATGAAGCGCTGGACTAGTGCATCGGCGCTTATCCTGGTTAAACAGTGCGCCGGGACGGAAAACAAAGCAAGAGGCGTGTTAAACTAGCGCAGGGTTTTGATTATTCGGCGCCATCTATGTCTGACTGTACAGTTTATATCCGTGGTGCTGCGCAGCTTGACCAAGATCAGCGTTCAAAAGAGCATCTGGCATCTTTTGAAAAATGCATCTTATAGCGTGCTGAAGGATAAAAAAAAAGGATATCTCAACGCGCTCAATGAGTACTGCGCTTCGCCGATCGACCGGCGATGTCGGCCGAAGCAGTGATCCAGAAATGAACTCTTAGCACACTGCTACAGTCAGCTCCATCTCATAGGGTCTTTAAAATGGTGACTTTTCATCTGCTGTAACGTATCATACAATGAAAACTGTCCTCTGTATCGACTGATCTGCTAGCCAAACTGACAGTACCCCCGAGCAACACAAAAACATTGCAGACCATTTTACTTCCATACAATAGTTTCCTTACCGATCATGGCTTTCGTAGCTTCTCATCGTCGCATTCATGGTTAGCAAAAACAAAAACGAAAATAAACCAACATCTAAAGCATTGACATTGCACGGAGAGGTGATTTTTTCAACGGAGTGGTACAAGTATGCGTGCGTGTCGCTGCTAACTCTCGTTGTGCGTCGAACCGGAAGCCGTCGTACCTCACAGTTGTCTGCAATTTCCCGTATTACCGCTCACTATCAGGTTATTTGTCGCAGTCTTTGACATGGGCGCAGGCAGATATTTTTTTCGGGAGTGTGGTAGGCAGCGGTACCTCTTTGATCTGAACAGGGGGCCGGGCTGGCAAACGGCATTTTGCACTGTGTGTGCCAAGGGGAAGAAAAAATTCGGGGGAAGGGGATCATGGGCCGTGTGTGCCACCGCCTAGCCACGCCGCTGCTCTTTTATATCATATACATTCTACTTGTAAACTTTTATGCCAGTGAGAGCTGCAGCTTATGACTCAGTGTGATCTACAACTTTCAGCGTGTACGTTTGATATTCCTCTTGGTCTCGAACTTTTCAAACCAGTGAAACTTCGGTTTTTAGTTGATTTTATTATAATTATTACAAGCCTTCTTTCGCGCAATGGTCACCAGCGAGGCTTGAGTCCAATTCAATGCATGAAAAAAAGAGAAACGTCAACGTCATCTCTACGAAAATATGTCGAGCTAACGGATGCCCCGTGTCTACAATAAATTTTAGTAATAGTGACGCTTTTAGCTCTTCGCGCGGAGCGGCGTTTACCTCAGAAGTCTACAGCGTAGTTGCAAAGCGAAATAAATCGAATTTTATAAAACTGTTCAATTTATTTTTGCAGCCTGCAAACAGTGGCCCAAGCCTTCCATGCAGATTGCTAACCAGCGTACTTCAACTGGCTGCTCGTTGGTCTGTTCATCACAGTGTTGATCTCAGTGGTTCATTTATTATGCCCAGGTATTGGTTGCGTCTGCCCGAAATACCTAATTTGCATTGGCTGCCTGAGTGATCTCTCCGTCAGGTCGAGTGGACGAGTGGTGATTATTGCGCGTACCCCGTTTTGTTGGCACGAATCCGCTGAGGGTTGTTGCTTATGTAGAAAAGATGAATTTCGGTTTCCCCAAACCACCGTGGCTTTGTTATAAACGTCACCATTTGTAATGCTTTCAAGTTGCAAACACCGCGCAGGACAACGACGCACTCGCCACTTGTCGGTACAAGGGTGAACTAAAGGCTTGCCGTTTTTACGAGGGAAAAGCAGATGGCGCTATAGCGGCCCACATTGTAAAGTTCCTTGACTTGGGGTGCTGACATACGAGCCCCCGCCTGCACAGGGGTGGCTCCAGGATTTTTTAAAGGCGATAGTCTTTCTTGGGGACCTTCGACGCCAAAACGTTGGTCTGTCTGTAGTTCTGTCTGTCTTTCTGTAAACTTGTCTGTTTGTCCGCGGTAACGATAACCCCTTTTGGCACCAAAGCGACGAAACGATACCTCAAACGGCCAACCCCATCCGAAGCGCCCACCAATTGCTCAAGTTTCAGCGTTCATACTTGTGCGATTGTCAATTGAAAAGAAATCATTACGCATATGTGAGGCACCCTAACAACACGGCGATGTTTTGTATGTGTGCCTTAATACTAGAGAAGGCACACACAAGTTATTTGAAGGACCGGCAACGCGATGCTCAAAAAGGCAAATGTTCCCAACGCTTTGCTAACACGACATGGTGGTGGCACCTGCCCGTCACTTTGCGTTCTACTCCGCCCCGCCGCAGCGGTCCAGTGCCTAAGGTACTCGGATGCTCACCCGCAGGTCAAGGGATCAAATCCCGGCTGCTTCGGCTGCATTTCTGATGGAGGCGGAAATGCTGTAAGCCCGTGTACTCCGATTTGGGTGCACGTTAAAAAACCCCAGGTAATCGAAATTTCCGGAGCTCTCTGCTACGCCGTCTCTCATAATCGTATGATGGTTTTGGGACGTTAAACCCCACATATCAATCAATCGATTTCGTTCTACTCCTTCTCACCTCCGAGACAGGCACGCACCTCTTTCCAGGGCGCGCACGCCTTCCTTTGTTTTCAAATATAACTGCCAGATGGTGCTCTTGTCTAACGTGCCTCAATGCGCTCGTTAGCTTTTGCTGCACGGATCGAGACTCTCTAACGCAGCACTTCCAGAATACAACTCACCGATTTTTTTCGCGCAGAACATCAAATGACCGCCTTGTTCATTCTCTCCATACACAAGACTACCGTCTTTCGACGATATTCGGTGTGACACATGCAGATACGGGGCCAACGTTTTACAGGAGGGTCAATCACAAAAAATGAGTTACTTCAGGGGACTATGAAGCGTGAACTTTATACCGCTGTTACGCGGCAAATCTAATATTTACAACGAAGGACATAAAGCGGTCCTAATGTGATTTTACCTGGGTGCTGTCACAGGATGAGAACGAATATCGTTTTTGAAATGATGACCATGACTTCAGCCCGCCTGAGCCATGGATTTAAAAAAAAATACAAATATAATAATAATAATAACAATAATAATAATAATAATAATAATAATAATTTCTTATTAATACTTTGATGAAGGACAGATGCAGGTAAAAGCTGCTCTCCAAAAGAGACAGCTTCACAAAAGCCCACAGCTATCTTTTAGCACGACAGCCATGGCAAACAATCAGCAATGTGAAGTCAGCAACCATAACAACAACACCGAACAGATAAATAAATAAAAATAAATTAAGATATAAATCAAGTCTGAATTCTAAAAATAAAAACAGCAACCTTGACAATATAGCAACTGCAAAGAAATCTTAAAAACTAAACATGTGCATATCGCTCAATTGAATCTGTGTACAGTGTAAAAAAATCTATGCCAGCTTTCACATATTTATAAAGTAACATATTTATTAAGTTACATTCGTGCAACATGTGTGTATCCTCCAAAATATTTTCATTGGTAAAAACGTTCACTTTGATATGAACGTGGCCATTTCACACAGCTTGGAACAGCTACACGACACACTCGAAAAACAACATGGCCGGCGATATACGCGACCAGGCATGATATAGTCAGCTGAAGTGAGGCGCGCGACTGACTTCCCGACTGCATAAATGAAAAGGCGGTAGCAGTTTCGTGTAGTCACCACTTTGGTTGCCACAACACGCGCAATCGAACGATGAACATCCGCAATACAGGCAACAACGACGACAGAGCAAAAATCAATTATGGTCGGCATCCAGCAGCTTCAGTTGAGAGTAGCCTTTTTTCCAGAAACATTTACCGCTGCAAATATGTTATTAAACCAGTAATAGGTTGATACATTAAAGAAAATAATATTTACAAATGATAAAAGTTACATACACATAAGTAACAGTCATCTTACTAAATGTTTCTGGCGCCAAGACTATCCATTCAGACAAAAATCGAAAGAGAATGTGTTTGGGATCTCATTGAACTGAAACTGGCGTTGTTGTCATATGGCATTAGTTTCCCCGTGTGACAGAAAACAAATGAGATTACAAATGAATGACATTTGTTGCAACTGGCAATTGCTGTGTGACAGGAGTGCTAGATGGAGGGTGGGGGGCAAAGCAATCCAGGCGAGCTCTAGAAAAACTCCAGGCCCCCTTGCCCCCCATCCCCCCCTCCCCCCACCTGGTATTACCTTTGCATCTGAAGTGTGTCTATCTCCTCGCCCCTCATGTGTTTCGTTCACTTTCCGGCTGCTACGAAAGTAAGGATGTGCGAATGGTGAAATTTAGAACCAAATCTATTGACAATCGAATAGTCAGTATAAAGGATCAGATACGAGCGTGAATTGACTCTTATTACAATAGCTTTAGAGTACCAACGTCACCATTTTCAAGACACGCAAAAAATTTTACATTTTGTTGTAACTTTCAGTCAAACGTTCCCAATAAAAAATAAGCAAATTAGCGTTACTGTTATGCTTTATCGACCGACGATGTCACATACATGTAAATTGAGGTAAGCTCAAATACGGCAGCGGCAAGAGCCTTTGAGGTATATTATAAGGGGCTCTGACACCATTTTCCGAAGGTGTGTTTTTTCTATCACACAAATATTCTGTATAATGTGAGCTCTCTTAGCGAGAAGAAAGCTGAGCATATGCCGATAAGCTCCTTTATTTTGATATGGAAATGCATTTCTTCATAACGCACCTACCTATATTGAAACTAGCTTGACGCGCGGCTACATTAATCAGTCTGGTGATTTGAAGAACCAGTCCGGCTAGTTGCGCTGTCGTCACGTGCTAAAACTTATACACTGGTCCATTCCACTACACCAAAACGTTCGAAATGGCCACTAGTGCGTCATCAACGGAGTCACGGTGTGAAGCAACCATGACAACGTCACAATATCCTACGCACGCGCTTGCCGAGGAGCTCATGCAGTGTTGGAAGGTCGTGGTGCAGTGCGAATCAAAACTTACTTCCAAAATCACGCTGAAATCATTTTTTTCAGGGTGCATTTACGTTCAACAGTAAATTATCCAGGTCCTTGAGGTCATGGTTTTTCATTTGACTCCAACATTGGCAACAAAAGTTTGATGTCTCTAGCCCTGCAATATGAATACAGTAGGTGTGCTTCAGTATTCAAGGTGGCACTATGTCAACCGCTTATAAATTATTCTAAGGCCTAAAAGCCAAGTCTTTATGAAAAGACAGCAACCGTCTGATGATCGAAATAGTGGTTCGACACGCATTCAGTTCAACCACACTGGAGTTGAAAGTGAAAATTCCTCCATTTACACAGATAGCATCGTAAAAGCTACACCGGCATGCATCTTGGTATATCAGTTTGTTGAAGAAAGAAAGAATAAGAGTCGGTCGCTCCTCTTGCGACGCCTTGTTTCTTTTGGACCGTCCCGTCGGTGGTGATTATTGCAAAAGTATTCGAAAAATATTCGGCAAATCAAGCAGCCTTGTATTCGATTTGATTATTAAAAGTTTTTGAATATTCAGGCAACCTTATTCAATTTCAAAACAAATTTTGTTTTCGTGTTCACAGTAACACGTCATAAAAATGCGTCCAAAGCTTTGGCAGGGAACGAAACTCAAAAAAACCTCACGCAACCAGAACAATTGCAGGCCAAGGTAACAATACAAAAAGTTATCTTTTCAATGAGATAGAAATTATCTAAATGTTGATACGCGTGCGCATGTTATGCACAAAAACATAAATATTATAGATGAGTTCTTCGAAGCACTATGAAGTAGAGAAATCAATTTGTGGATCAGAAATTGAGGATTATTGAAAAGTAACCGATTACATTGTATGAGCTTTTGTTATGAAGGGAGTTATGGTTTACCATTCAATACCACTACCGACGACAGGTTGCAATAATGACATTGCCCACTTTTCAACGTAGTGAGTCGATGTTTACAATAAAAACGATATTGTATTATAAAATATTTCTGAAAAATCATGTTAATTTGCATCAAAATTATGTCAAACATTTATTTTGTTATGCTTCCAAGAGTGTATCGCTGCGCTGGAGAGCGATATACTCGCCACCCCTCGATGGTGCGGGAAAGTCGAACCGGTTTGTTTCAATTAAAAGAGACTAGATGACGCAAGCCTCCCCTGCGCAATCGAATATATTCCGTTTCTTTTTTTCACAACCCAAAATAGCAAGGCGAAATAGCAAGGGTGGCAAATAGCTCTGCCCAGCTCCGGTCTTAGGATCCCAGAAGCCCTCGTGACACGTCTGAGGACAGCAGCCCGTAGCGATTGGATCCCCCATTGAGTATTTCACTCACTAATATCTTTTCACTCAAAACAATTGAAATAAACGTTTCATTTTCTCTCTTGCCGTATTTCACACAGAATATTCATACAGATATTGTCCCCGCACTGTGAGGTCACCCAGTATCGAAAAACTAAAATGCACTCATTTCACTTGGATTTGTGCGATTTCGACACCACGAGTTAAGATAACAGCGTGCCGTCAAAAGCATAAAGTCTTGATTTGCTTGAAGCTTAGCACTGTCATTTTTCACGTACTTTATGAAGAAATAAGTGGCGAGGGTGTAATAGAGCTAAAAAGTGAAGTGAAGGTCATAAGAAAACCACTCTCTCGTCTGCGGAGTGGTTTAGGAGCCTTATAAGGGGTCATACGGGGCCAGCTTCGTTTTAGCACGTGTTAGACAAATTAGGTAGTTCCACATCTTTGAACGTGTTTGTTTTGGATTCCACAGATACAGAAACAATTTGGGGCTACAGACTCACCTTCGCTTTGCGATTGCATGCACGTTTTGCTTTGTGCAGTACGCACTACGTACACTATTCTTTAGAGTCGAGGGCAAGTCAGAGAGTTATAACAAGCGTCTTTTTTTATTCAAAATGTAATGAAGGAAAGGGAGAGTATCCTCACCCTCCATTCCGCCGCTAAAGCTTTTGGGAGGTCGCTAAAGTCAGCGTGGTTGTATAGCGCAGTGGTAGTGAAAGGTCAATTCTAGATAAGTGCATTCTAAATGTATCGGGTGTAGCGACAGTATCTCTGTGTGAAACCAAATGCATTTCTCTATATATTTTTCTTCCCTTCGACTTCACGACAAGATTCTTACCGACTAAGAGCAATGCTTCCTTCGCGATCTCCAAGTCAGAAAGACCACGTGACCTTTTTGACTATCGCAGATGCCTTATCCGGACCTTGCTGAGATCGCTTAACGCCAAGCGTATACCTAGACAGTAATGGAACCTAGTGCCACAAAATGGATCAAGAAACGCTATATAATCTCTCGAATGCCGTTCACGGCATGATGGGACGTGGGCGAGCCATCAAAACTTGAATGTATTGAAAAAGAAAGCTAGAGGCGAATACATGAGTACCCTACCACACCACAGCGAACGGCTTCTTTTTATAGTAATGCTAATGATGGGACAGTCCAAAGTGAAATTAGCGTGGACTTGAACCAAAAAAAGTGTAAAACCGCCAATGGTTAAAAAGCAGGTTATTAGAACAAAGTCTCAAAAGCTGAGGGTATAAAGCAATAGTTCATCACTGAGAGTCTTCATTTTGTGAAACTGCACACAATATTTTGTCAATTGCCCTTAAAAGGGGATCCTCAGTACGAGAACCAAAGTTTCAGGAGAATGAAAAATGCATCTTTAACGTCTGCGTAGGCGTGACCAAGACATCAGGGGCAGCTTAGCCCAGTCCTTGGAATTAAACAGTGGTAGTCCTTTCATTTTACCAGTTTTTACCTTTTAGACCGGAAGTCTTCAGGTTATTAAAAATACTTGAGACATACAGAATTGCTCCAGATCTATGGCACTCGAACCAACATATGCGACGTAACAAAATGCAAAGAAAGAAAAGGTGTAGATTAGAAGCCAATGAAGGTGGGAAACATTTGTGTGGAAATCAGTCATCAGTGCATGAGCATGCCATTCACTGTTTATTACGGATAGGCGAAAATGTATTGGTGTGATAGAATGTGTGAACAGGAAGGAAGGAAGAAGTCAACAGTGAGGGAAGGAAGTAGGAGCAGACACAGGTCCTAGCAGTTGGCCACCCTACGTTGGGGCATTAAAACAGTGAAATAGAAAGATGAGAGGAAGAGACGAAAGGAAAAATGAAAACGAACACTAAATGTGCTTACTCGTATCTGGTGGAGACACTGTATTATATAGTTGTACGCGCAAACACAGCCCCGTGCCTCTCAAAATACACAGAAGCGCTTGCACCAATGAAGTGATTAAGTTCGGGCTTACTAAATCAATAGGGAAAAACCAAGGCATGACTATCGCAATGTTGTTTGAGAATACACGTCTCTTGCTGTGTACATGGGCTTGCGGTAAAAATTATGTGACAATACAGGATATGTATACATTCGTTTTATTATGTCAACTTACAATACATCTTTGAGGGTGAATATTGAAGCAAGAAACTAAGGCCCGTCTCCGTTGCTAACGACCGACACATATATCTTGCGTAGAGCTTAGACCTCTCATTGGCCAGCTGTGCGAAGGCACTAACACGGCTGTTTACAAGAACTCATTCACAATATGTCTTTTAAGGCTCTTCGCTATTTTGCCGGAGTCCAAGATACGTGTTACAAGATACGCAATACATATATTCCTAGCACTTATTTCAGTGAAAGGGATGTCAGGCGGCTACTTCTGAGCAGGCTGTACGAATTATATTGAGGATATCTTCTCGGAAAGCATTGAAAATTTTCGCTAATGAGTTTGTGGAATATTATAGCAATATAATCTCAAGAACACGAACTATATTTTAGTTCCTAAGTGAGTTTGCACAAAACTGGGCCAGTTGCTTATACGCACTTGATACCAGTTGTTGCTTTTGTTCGGCCAACATAAAAAAATAATAGATAAAACGTCCGAGATTTTCGATGGCGACAAGTTTGAAAGTAGCGGGAGCTTGGTTGGCTTCCTTATTTCTCTTTTTTTTTATCATTCGCTATTTTTGTTGCTCCCTTTCTCTTCTTTCATTGTGTATCAGTTTTTCTATATCGTCTTTTTTGTCGATTGATTTCTTTATTTTTCACGCTCTTTCTAATCTTCTGCCTCTTTCCTTTTTTTCTGCATCCATTTCGCGCTTCTTTTTTCTACCTCTCCTGCTCTCACACTCAGTTTAATTTTCTCTCCACCTCTCTTATTTCCTCTTTATCTCTTTTTCTTTCTGCTTTGCTCTCCGTTTTCTCTCTCTATTTTTTCAATGTTATTCTCTGTCTTCCTATTTCTTGATGTGTTTTGCTTTTATTCTTTCGCTTCCTTTTTCTTTTCGTATTTGCTCTCTCAGAGCCCATTAATGTTATCGCGCATTTCATCGCAGAAAAAAATCGGTGCACATGTTCTAGGAGCTGAAGATAAGATGTAGAGGGCAGCGACAAGAAAGAGAGCACCTGTCGGTTCTTGTGTATAGTAATTTCTTTGTCCACTAGCCAGTGCAACGAAAAGGTTAAACAGTTTGGCTGCTACTAGAGTAGCTAGCAGAAAACCAGTGTAGATAGTATATAGCTGCAAGCGGTTCAACCAGATTAGTTTCGTGGACTTAAATTTGATACTTTGTGAAACAGTTGTGATAAATAGGCGTATGAAGAAGCCAGGTAATGATGAAGTTCAATTTTTTTCCACAACGAACGAAGTTTCTCTCAGCTTCAACAGCTACTGTCTTTCTTCACTTCGTTTCTCTGTATCTTGTACTCCTTTTCTTGCCCATCACAGCTATTGCTTGTGTATAGGGAAGAAGAAGAACGACATACGTGTTTTGCGAGCGAGCAGACTTTTATAAACAAGAGAAAGACAACGTATTGAGTGTGGGTCGTTCGTGATGATAGTTCAATTTGAGACTTACGAGTTTTCTGCGAGCTTAAATACCCCTTTCTAAAATGTAATTACCCTTGGTAGCACTGTTAAAAAGGTATTTATTCTCAAAAGATGAATTCATCGCATGTAAATGTCAATATGCCGTTGTGTACCACACATTGAATGATAGCATCACATGTTACGGGACAGCAGTCATGCTTATTATAGGACGACCTTCAGCGTGTGCAGGAGGCGTCATGCGCATTTCAGAGAAGTAACTTATTCTTCCAAACATTCCTACCAATAAACTAAACGCGAAGTGCAGCTGATAACTGCCGCCACAAACAGCTGGACGTGTTCGAAGTTCCGCGACCTTTCAAACAGTCAACGCCCATAGCTTCACGGCCGACGCCCCGGCAAATAGAAGACAAGCACGCAATCTTTGGTTAAAAGCGGCCCTGGGCGTCTGCGGAAGAAAAACAATGGAATAACACAGGCAGAAAAGAAAGTGTTGGGCATCTGTTTTAGGCGTTTTTGGAAATTTTCTGCACGCGCAAACGCTAAGGCATAAAACCTAGTTGTCCGGCCAACGGTTGCAATTTTAAACGGTATTGTGCAGGCTATGCACAGGCACAAACCCAACGTATAGCATGCAGGTAACTTCTTTCAAAGGTGGCATGCAGAATAGCTAGCCATACGATCATTGAGCTCATGAACTAGCGTAAATGCATTTATCTTATTTTCCAGCTTGTAATTAGGATAGTTTAATGTCGCTATTTAGTCGCATTTGTCTTTGGAAACTTCAACAAAATATATAATTATGTATACGAAGAAAACGAAGTCACAGGTTGTATCTTAAGTTATCAGTTATTATTTCGCTTGAAATTATCAATGCACTTCAAGATGTTCATTATGTTTAGTTTTATTTTATTTTCGTTCATTTTTCAGTTTTTGAACAATACAATTGCATGGCCCGCTGTCAGGACAAAAAGAGGTGGTTTGCCTCCTGACGAGGTTCTGCTCGAGCTGGGCGTGACAGCGATAGTGCTAAATTGACGTTCACAGTATACAATCGAAAAAAAATATTATAAAATATACATATTCACAAAAGCAGCAATCAGCTTGACAGCAGAACTCTGAACTAGAAGATTCCTAGAGCAACAAGTAATAAAATTTGACACAGTTGACCGAACAGTGCACAAGAAAGCAAAGCATAATAAGAAAATCATGCGAATGCGCTTACAGGTGTATACATACTCGTGTGCATTTACACAACCATATATACATTCTCATATATGAGCACATATATACAAATATATCAACATATATACATATACATACACATATATATTATACATACACACAGACATTCATATACCTACATACATATATACACATCGTGTGAAAGACTACAGCCCTATTAACCGTGCACAAAACATCAATTCATCCTAAATGTCAAAGAAGGACTGAGTTTTTACTTTAGAATTTTAGAGTTGGTACATGATAGTGCCAGTTCTATTATTTCAGGGTGCTCATTACAAAATTGCATGACTTGGTAATCGATTGCCTGCATACCATAATTAGTACACGTTTTCTCAAGATCTATGCATGATCTACGTAGGTCATGACTGGTGTTCCTGTTTATGTAGTGGCGGCTAAATGAGCGCCAGTCTCCCGATACTTCATAATATATGTACATAGACAGTTTCAACTTGTAAATAAAGTGGAATTGCGAAATGTGATACCTTGACTGGAGCTTTGATGAGTCTATATTATATCCAGAGTGAAGTAGTCTTACTGCCTTTTTCTATAATGTGAAAGGTTTTTCACTATCGGTCTTAATCCCTGTTTCCCATACTAACAAACAATAACTAAAATGGGAATGAATTATTGAAAAATACAATTCCCTCATTAGCTTGGGTTTTAAGAAACGACGTAAGCGGTTCAACATCCCAATCGACTTCGCTACCTTCAATTTTACATTGTTCACGTGTTGGAAAATAAAGCTGCATATAAAAGCCACGACGGTGATTTTTGTGCACTATCAAGACAGGCGATAACAAAAGTGCTGCCTCTGGCGATAGCGACGTTATTACTCCTAGAATTTTTTGGGCTTCTCTCTATTCTCTGTGAGCTTTATCAGTACATGTATCATAACCTGTCATTAGATACACACATGCCTTGTTTTGGTTGGCTATGACAAAAACAATATTATTTTATGGAAAGGTTGACTTCAAGATCAATAGCCACTAATCAGGGCTATGACAGTGATTGCTAAAAATCACTCTCCCCGACATGCGGCCTAGTATTATTGCAGTGAGAAAGAAATAGATGAAATGATTTGATTATTTGTTGTGTGGCGTTTAGCGTCCCAAAACCACCATACCTTTAGGAGAGACGCCGCAGTCGAGGACTCCGGAAACTTCGACCACCTGGGGCTCTTTAACCTGCACCCAAATCTGAGCACACGGGCCTACAACATTTCCGTCTTCTTCGGAAATACAGCCGCCGCAGCCAGGATTTGATCCCGTAGCCTGCGGGTCAGTAGCCGAGTGCCTTAGCCACTAGACAACCGCGGCGGGGCGGGGTAAATGAAATGACTGAACTGCTTCGTATGGTGAAAAAATTTACGTATTTTTTTTTCATGTCAATCAATATCCACACACCTTATGTTTCACTTGAGATCAGGCGCATAGGAAGGAATTGTTTTCGAGGATCACCTCTTGATCGAATGTGTAGGTCCGAAAGACATATGTGGTGCTGTGACATTTGTGTATGCCACAAAAAAAAAACTGAGGCAGGGGAGGGCACGCACGGGTCTATAGTGTGCACTGCCCCGCTTCCACCTCTGCCTCAGATACGATCAATACAACCGGCTGAAAAGAAAGAGAAATATAAACAGGTTAAGAAGGTTACTTTGGCCTTCGACTGATCTTAGCGTGACGCAAAGGGTAGCAGAATCGGTATAGTATAGACGACATTGTTAGGTCGTTTGACTCTCGGTTGCTCCGTTAAAGCACTTTATTCTATTGTGATAACTGGCATTATCGTAAAGCGTATGATTTGTACATTATAGTCTTATACTTCCCAAAACTTACCACTGTTTGGGCATTATATTAGGTAATTGTAGGTCCTATTCAAAATTTTCATTGCTAATTTCAGAGTGCATGGCCCAGAGTTTCGTTTTTATTTAACAGCATGTCGCTAAGACTATGCATTGAGCCATTATTTATGACTCCTCTTGTTTGGGCTGATGCTAATGACATTCCACGATGTGGCTGAACCTGTCAAAGGCACCCATACCGAAATGACTCCAGCGAAGAGAGGTTATGACAACAATGCAAAGCATTCTCAAAGTTTGCACTCACTGATCCTAATACAATGCACATGTAGCCCAGCAAGAGCAAATGCTTATAGAGATCAAGTTGGGCTACGTACAAAAGCAGTTAAACTTGAGCTAACATAAAGAAACGAATCTTCATTTTAGGACTAGTATGTCATGTAACTATGACGTGACTGTCCAACTAGCAAACACGATGCAGACGACGCAAGAACAGTCTATAATAGGAGAGCTTTAGCCAGTAGCTGACAAGAGATGACTCAGGTCGATCTCAACACCAATAGAATTGTAATGACTTTGCTCAAATAGTTTCATTGTAATACGCTATTGAATAAGCGCTATATTGAGATTGACTAACGTAATCAGGCCGAACTTTGCACCGTTCACTTCACTGCCAGTTTAACCACAATATCGCAGCTTGTTCAGTGATTGGGAGAACAAAGCTGTTTGTGAGTTGCTCGTGGTCTTCAAAGAAATCTTATCGTTCTAACTAAGCGACAAACAACTTTGCAGTTGCGTTTCCGGTCAAAATTTGCGCCCACTCATCAAAGGCATCCAACAGTGTTGCCTCGAGGCCATGTGCGAATTCCTTCGGACTCCTTTGTTCGCACTGATTTTGCTAACTTTCGGAGTTTTCGCCTCTGACCATTGTTCCGTTTAAAGGGCAAAACATTGTCTTCAGGGATAGGTCTACTGTTTGCTTTTTCGACTTAAGCATGGAACAATTGAACTATCGAACCACTCTATTGCCGGCCCTATCCACTCCCCGTAGATATGTATTCGTAATCGATCACGCCTCTTACCATCACGCGCTGCTTATTAGCCTTTTATTTATCAAACAATCCTTACTCCATTTTTAAGGTCAACACGTCCCGATGTTGTTATACGATGGTTGAAGCACTCGAATGAAGGCGAAAATCTAGTGCAATGATTGCTTTTGCTACCCCAGAACCATGAAACTTGTCAGCTATAGTATCAATTCACACAAAAACAAAGGTAGCATTCTCAAACGAGTCTGCTTAGACTGGATGGTCCATTAGTGGCCCGTCTGACACACCCTCAGTGACACATCATTGATCCACGGACTGCTTTTCCACATCATAAGTTATTTTGAAAAGTACACAAAAATAGAGGGTATACGCACAGGAAATATTATTATCATTGAGAAAGTGAAGTTGACAAGAGTAATGTCAATAAAGATGCGCTTGCCCACCCCAGAGCAAAAAAGGACATCAGTAAGCTAAGATAATTTAATCAGTATTTTCTCAAACGCAGCAGACGTCTAACCGATACTGAGAAGTTGCGGCCTTCAGAGCAACTAAAGTCTATCGTTGGCACGCATGGAAAATATAGTACTAGAAACTCACTGCTTTGTGATGACGAGCTTGTGGACAAAGCTTCCCCCCTGAGCATAGTGGGTGTCTGCGCGTTTGGACATGATAGCGAGCCATGGTTTTTTAGGACTTGCTAAGCCAGTAGATCAGCAGCGTTAACGGTGCGATGTGTGTCGTGAAACGATTCGCTACTACCTGGACAATTTTTAGTGTGACGAAGTGCATGAATTTAAGCGTTTGTGTAGTATTTTTGGTCCCCTTCTTGGGGCTGTGCATTTATGGCGACATTGTCAATGAGGAGACTGTGTATGACTCGAAAATTGACAAAGAGATAGAAAGGCGTAGGAAAGACAGGGGAATGAACCTGATTTAACCTGGTTTGCTATCTTGCATAGAGGAAGGGGGAAAATGATTGCGGAAGGGAAAAAGAAAAAAAAAGAGTATTGCGCTTGAACTCATAGCAGCGTCCACCACGTGCATACCCAAAATGTCATAAAACTTCAAACTGTCACCGAGTACGGTTTCACTTGAACTGTTAAAGATAAAGTAGACTGCAATCCGTGATGTGAAAAAAAGGCTTACAAGGACTGACTCCAATGTATCCAGAACTTGTACCAGTTTACAGCTGAAGGCGTTGTCAAAAAGGAGTATGCGCAATGTACTTGTCGATGACCTTAACAAAGCAATGACACGTAGGTATTGGTCACGGAGATTTTTAGTAAAATATTCTGTCATCACTCTGTAAATGAGCACTGGTAGTGACGGTAGCCACGTGACGCCAGCCACAACTTTCAACTCAGCGTCATTTTTGTTTATAATGACCGTCTCCGACTGGGCCTACCCCAGGCGACGTTGAGTTTACTCGCGTATATTGCGTGCCAAATAAAGTTGCTTCACTTACTTTCTCACTCACCCGCTAACTCACTGCACTAACTGTGCGAATTTAACATGTTGGCTGGTGGTGGTCGTAGCTGTAGGCAAAGAGACATAAATATTAAGTAATAAGGCATTTCTAGTCACTTAGATTCAGGTGAAAACTACATGTAAGGAAGGATAGAGTAAAAAAATATGAAACGCATAATTTAGCATTAGAGCAACCACAATCATGGTCAATTCACAGCTGTTAAGTTCCATGGTAGTAGCGTAGATGAAAAGGCCCTCACCGCATTTCAGTAATAAAAGCGTGCTGACTTTAAGCAGAGAATCGTGTGTCAAAGCTTATCGCTCATACGGGTTTCTATAATTTCATGCGTATAAATGCCTGACCACACACACGTATTTGTTGCAGCGTGTCAGCATGTGTCTTTCCTACGTGGCGTCACCCCTCTGCCTATAAAGTGATAGGGCGTGTTGATAAGCAAATCTGTGGGCGTGTGGCTAAGCAAAGGCGTTTTGCCGCGCCTAAATTCCACCCGCTGAAGCGCTGCAACAGATGCGTGTTGTTCCGCATTTACGTTTTAGTTTTGGGATCCCCGCCGCGGTGGTCTAGTGGCTAA
The DNA here is from genome assembly GCA_013436015.1 of Rhipicephalus annulatus. Lineage (NCBI taxonomy): Eukaryota > Metazoa > Arthropoda > Arachnida > Ixodida > Ixodidae > Rhipicephalus > Rhipicephalus annulatus. The sequence continues at coordinate 108,626 of WOVY01005856.1, read as the reverse complement.
GGTACTCGGCTGCTGACCAGCAGGTCGCGGGTTCGTTTCCCGGCTGTGGCGGCTGCATTTCCGATAGAGGTGGAAATGTTGTAGGCCCGCGTGCTCAGAAATAGGGCGCACATTAAAGAACCCCAGGTGGTCAACATTTCCGGAGCGCTTCAGTACGGCGTCTCTCATAATCATAAGTTCGTTTCGGGACGTTAAACCCCTCATATCAATCAAATCAATCAATCAGTTCTGGGGTGACTCTTACAGCGTCTTATTGTCTCGTTTATGATGGCAGGCTGGGATTCCAAACATAACAGAGAGGCAGCCGCACGCCTGTATACGTTCCTAAAGAAAACGAGCGTAACCGCGATGTCGTTTGCTATTTCAAGTAGCACAGTTGCTATTACTCTGAAATGGAGGTGCATGAACATGTGTACAATATCTTTACAGATCGCTGCGGCGGCTGCATTTCCGATGTAGGCGGAAATGTTGTAGGCCCGTGTGCTCAGATTTGGGTGCACGTTAAAGAACCCCAGGTGGTCTAAATTTCCGGAGCCCTCCACTACGGCGTCTCTTATAATCATATAGTGGTTTTGGGATGTTAAACCCCACATATCTATCAATTATCTTTACAGATCTTTGCTCCGGTACATCTTACGAGAAGTAAAGAATATGCGTTTCAAATTCTTTACTCTATCCTTCCTTGCATCTATTTTTTTACAGGTGATTCGAATATCGAAGCAAAGATTTGCACTCTTATGCCCTAAACAAGGCAGCACACATAGTATTGACCCCCGTTCAACACTTCTCTGATGTAGCACTCAATTGAAAAGCAAGCCCTGTGAATCTACGCCACACTGGGAATAGCATTCTGGTGTTAAGCAAAATTTTTAGGTTAGTCATTAACGTTATGCAAGTTACATCTAGAGTAGAATCTACTAAGTACGTTCATGTGGGGTCCTGGAAGATAAAACGTAATATACACCAATTGTCTTAACCGAAGAAGTCACAACAAGGGAGCAAGCATGAGTACTCCATCATATATTAGGATTTATTGAGAAACACTAAAGTACTTTGACAACTTTTCCTTCAGTGTGTCATTTCAATTGTTCTGTAAATTAGAATTTCCCTTAAAATCAACAGAAACTGTAATTTCTTCACTTAGATATGCATTCGCGACAAAGCTATGAGGTTCATACAGGTTTTCCAGTACTTGGATTACGGTTTGCATCTGCCATTTTGCCGTGAAGACCAACGCTGCTGCGTCCACAGCGGTTCTGTGACGCGTCAATTGTGCCTTGTTTAAACGTGGTTTGAGCTTAGGTACTAAAAGAGAAACATAATATTTTCCCCATATTGACCAAGATCCGGTGTCTCGATCGTCTTATTTATTTTTGGAAATTCAGTGTGATCATATTTAGCGCATAGAAACACGTTCTTTTTAAAGAAGTTCATCAGAAATTGAAAAAAAAATTGTATTACACCAAAAAACGTAATATAAAGAATTGTATCAACAAGATTTCATTGCATTAGGTTGCGCTGTGATTCGCTATGATTTTCTAGAGATGGCGTGGAAAGCCGATGTTTTAATGTAGATGAAGAGAATGCTTGGGCGTGTTGGTACAACGTGGCCGATACAAAAAGTCTGTTGCTTCGACAGGCAAAAAATAGGTTGCAGGCACAATGTTCTTGATAATTAGTGATGCTGCCAATAGTTTGTTTTTTTTATCATAGTTAATCAAAAATTTTATAGTTATGCACGTTTTTACCTTCTCACTTTTGTTTGGGAAGGGGCAAAAATATGTTGCGTAGTTTTAACGAATGAATTTTCTTGTAAGTCAGCACCGTTGTTTCTGTCCTCCTTTTTCTTGTGCTCCGTCTTTCGCGCGGTTTTTGTACCCACGATGTCCGAAACCCTTTGAGCGTAAAAGTAATTGGAATACATCGCAGTAATGTACTCAATATAGCGCTGCGTATTAGAGATCATAGCGACAACTACACATCAGAAATATACAAAAAATGAAGATATTTTCGGCTTCATCATACCACACGCATACTTCTGGCTGCTCTGCGAGCATTGCAGTAAAATTATTGCACATAAAAACGGCCGTACGTGTGTCGCCGCGTTTGCACCGTCTTTGCTTCCCACTCAAATCGGTGCGTGCCTAATTCCATGATGGATATAAAGGGGCTTTTCTAAGATTTATTACATCCAGGGCCGCCAAAGCTTTACATCAATTATGCTTCAGCGCTCATGCTGCAGCCAAAAACATCAAAGTAGTTGTCTGTAATAAACGGCGCAGATGCTATCTGCACCAGACTATAATTATGTTGGAGCTGGCGTGATGTCTTGTTTTCACACCCCAGGTTTGGCAAAATGTGAGGTCATCTTTGATGCTTTGCGCAGTGTGTCTCGATATATATCATTGCAACTGCATTGCCTTTTTAGGTAATGGATAACGTTTTGCCTGGCGGCGGGTGACACGTGCCTTCATCATTGAATCCCTTTTCGTGTCCTAGAGTTTTAGCGGGTGAAGTCTGGGAGCAATATGATTTGTGCTGGTGTTGCCCAAAGCATAAACGTGGAATAGTAATGTTCCTCTTTCTCACAGAAATAACTCGCTCTGTAATCGAAGGAGCTGAACAACACATCTTGTAGATCTTTAATTTTACCGGGCCTTGTCTTTGGTAAGACTTGATTGATGCTGGTTTCCAAAATAATGGCAATTCATTTTATGTGACTCGGCGTAAGAAACCTCATTCCCATCACGATGATTTGTGCTCAGATATCGGCTGCTGTATTGCTTGGAATGCTCCGTGCACCGACATTATGATTTTAGAGACATAACACAGCATTACCAGTTTTGCGGTTTTTCGAAATGGGAAGTTCTACAACAACTCATAAAAACTGCGCGAAAGGCACTACTGCGCATAATATTTCTCTTTCTTTTAAATTCTTCTTCAAGTGATCACCCACCAACGACTACCATCGCAATATACTCTTTCAGCAATAACTGTCTTCTAGTATGAAGTAATAACAGAACAAAAGACAAATGTTAAACGAAAAAAAAACGTTCGGTGTGCTACCTTACCCAGAGAAATTGTGGCAGGGGAACAGGAAGAAGTCAAGGGTAACAGAAGTAGTGAACAAGTAGAAATATTATGGTGTTTTTGTCTTCATTGTGCCGCTTAATAATATAATATATTTAAGTTCCATTGCTGAATGGTGCGAGGTGAACTTTCCATATAAGTTATTGTCGCTCAAGTTAGCTCAAGTTTTCAGTAGTTATCAAAGAATTCGTTTTTCTTAACTTATCATAAATCCTCTTAATAATAATGAGAGTGGGCCCCACGTGGTGGAAGCGACCTGTTTCTTCTCATAGAAACTTTCGTGAGGCATATAAATAAACTTCGGCATTACTTTCGCAGTATTCCCACGAAGCAAGAAGTCATTCACTCACTCACGATCTATAGGGTTGAATTGATTGATTGATAAATGGTGTTTAGCATCCCCAAATCACCATATGATTAGGAGAGATGCCGTAATAGAGGGCTTCGGAAATTGTGACCACCCGTGGTTCTTTACCGTGCACCCAAATCTGAACGCACGGTTCCACAACATTTTCGGCTCCATCAAAAATGCAGCCACCGCCGCTGCGATTCTATTCCGTGACTGGTGGGTCAGCAGCAGGGTACCTCAGCCACTACGCAACGGTGGTGAGGCTATAGGTTTGAATGGCGTGGGGATTCTGCCGCATATACAGGAAGCACTGCGACACAGTTTGAGCATGTCTTGATTATCGTTTATTCGACATCGTTTCTCAATTATCATTCAGCAAGTGGAAGAGCCGAAATCGAAACTTTTTTAATGTTTATTCTCGGAGCAAACTACCTTGATTTCAGGCTACGGTGACACGCGTCGACAATTTTTGTTATGGAAATTGATGTCATGTCATGTGACGTGATGAAAAAAAGACGTTCGTTTGTTTGCTTGACATGTCAAGTAGCGTGCGATATTCATATGATAGTAGTATGCCATACGAGTGAATGCTAAAAACAGCGAAATTCCTTTCTATAATTTTCCAGAAGGAAATAGTTTTGGTTCCTGAATGATGCGTTTTCCAAACAACGAGCAAAATACTTTTGTATAATGTCTGCGAACGCGGCTATCATACGCCAGCAACTAAAGGTGGATACACATGCCACGTTTTTAGCGATTCACAATTCGACATGCAGCTGGTGTCGGCGTTGCATGCAATAGAACACCTCAAGCATGCAAGACGAGAAGCGCCCCTTGTAAATACTATTTATTAGTGTAACCGTGGCAGCGTCTGCTACCCGACAGGTGTGGTTTGTGTTAACCACGCTATTGATTGTTGGTTTGCGCCAAAAAAGCGGTAGTGAGGTACTGTGTATGAAAGACACCACAAGGTTAAGTTTTTGGTGTGCTTTTATGAGATGGTCGCTGTTTTTCTGGGCTATCTATCACGTCGGAAGTCGAGTGAAGTGCGAAAGTAAACGTTTCTTGTGATCGTCTGCTCAAGTTTGGAACTTTTAAGATTCGTAATTTTCTCTTACGTGCACCGACAAGCATCATTCTTGTGGCATATGTTTCAGCAATCATTGCTACTTGAGTTCCGGTACTAACTAGGCAGAAGTGTCGCGTGGCGCCTTGAAGAGCGCCAAAGGGTCTAAACAATCTGTAACTCAGCTTACATTAGAGTCGTGCGGCGATGCAGTCTTTTATGTCAGAAATGTTGTCTCGAGGCTTCAGAATCCGTCAACAATGTTGAAGGAATCAATATCTGTGGAACTATTGGTAGCGCAGAAAGCTTTACTAAATTACTAGGAAGCGCATGCCTTTTTTTACGAATGTGTTGGTATCGTACGCGTCGCGCTATGTATACACAATTTTACGTGAACCACCTGGGCGCCATGACCTTCCGCTGCTAAAAGAAATGTCTTCTTATTCTTTTACCTAGCAACTTGTATTGACAACGAGATAAAATATTGAAAGCTCAAACCGATTCGGCTTTGTGCACATGCATCTACCTTTCCTGGAAGAAAACACCGCCTGAAAGAACAAACACGAAAAGAGAGCTAACACACACATCACTTCACATAAAACTGAAACATGAACTTATAAACGAGAAAGGATGCACAACAAGTAGGTATAAAAATGATTAACTAATACGCTCGTTAATAAACCAAAAGTGCCTTCATGCATTATCATCGAGGATTGACTGACACAGGAATATCTTAACTTGCTAACTTGAAAAGCTTCCTGTAATTCACGTGTGAATTCTTCAAGACGTGTGACACTTAAAACTGTTTTTTGAAAGAACGGGTTAACAGCCACAAGTGGTCCACTGAGATGCCTGTTTGAAAAGGTGGGTGGTTATGTGAAGAAAGACATATTCTGCTCACGCAGGGCCGTATTCGCCCGATAATATAAAGGGTACAAGATGCCTAAATATTTGTATCATGACTTGACATGCGCTGCTTTCGCTCGTAAGTTTTTACTTTCTTCTACTTAACTCGTATTTGTGAATGAAGCACTGGTACCCGCAGGTCGCGGGAGGAAATCCCGGCTGCGGAAGCTGCATTTTTGATGGAAGCGAACATGCAGTAGGCCAGTGTGCTCACATTTGGATGCACGTTAAAGAACCCCATTGTGGTCGAAATTTCCGGAGCCCTCCAATACGCCGTCTCTTATTTCGTGGTTTTGAGACAATAAACCCCAGAAATTGGTCAATCAATTGATCAATCGATCAATCCAAAAAGCTCTGTTAGGGTTATCTGTCATTTTATCTTAATTTTTTTCAGAACGCCGTTTTCTTCTGAAATGAATAGGCTCCAGGTAGCCCAACTTGCTATTTTTTACATGTGTCAACTGTGTACGGTACAGTCAGAGGCAGAGAAATGCTAGCTTAACGGTACATTTATCCGCAAAATTACCCATAAACCAGCTGTATGAAAGTCCATATCTTGTGCTACTAAGTTGCTTGTGCTATCTATTATTCAAAGGAAATCTACAATACACTATCGCGTGAACGGGGTCTGGTTAAAATGTTTGGTTTATAGCGCTTGGGCGACGCGTGATTGAAGATAGAAAACATCAGTAGTGCTTGCGATGAGCTCGTCACAAACAAAAGGAAACACGGAGGCATCGTTTCGCAGCTTCCCGTCTCGAAAGATCAGTGAAATTGCGCTTTTTTGTTTTTGCGGCACAGACACTAACGCATACCGTGGTTCCATTATGCGTTGGAGTCGTTCTCTGCTACATTGCTTGCGACTGGCAGTACACTTTCACCTGATTTAGGTATTCCTCGATCGCACTGGCGCTTATTTCCTCAACGACCGCGTTCGGTACAGTTAGTACACCAGAGGCGGTAAAACATTACCCCTTGTACACTCTATTTTTCTTCTTAAAGTTATTCTTTTTGGTCTTATATACATACGAAGCTACGACAGCATGGTGTGTCCCAGAGGACGTGACATCTGCGATAGCTGATAAACGGTGCCAGGCCAGACGGGCCGCATCCGCCCCCGTGCACGAGCCGAGATACGACAATGCACTGTATATTGCCACGTGCTTACCTTTACCCACCTCCCCTTTTTTGCTAGCTGTCGTATACCTCTTACCATAGTAACATTTCCAAATTCACGCATTCTTTTCACTCATGAGCGGAGAGTCGATAAATGCTCGCGTAAAGTACTTCACTAGTGCGAAATTTGCTAAACTAGCTCTAAAGCTTTGTCGATCACACAGAAAGCTCTTTGGGTGAAAAATAGTCAGCCAAAGTTTAGAAAGGTCTCAGCGAGATTTCATTCGTCTGAGCGACTTGCATGCTGCAAAGTATATTGGGGTTTTCTGAACGCCACTTCAGCCATATCAGTCACCTACGGAGTATGCGCTGTATAATGACAATAATTTATCTATATTTCCTTGCGTTCTACTTATCTAATGATGCACGCTGTTGTGAGGATAACTCCGGATCGATTTTCACCAGGTTGGGTTCCTAAAGCGAAGCTAAACTTGAGTAAAGTGGTGCCTTTTTCATTTCGCCCTTGTCGAAATGAGCCCACCATAGTCGGGAATGAACTGTGTACTTTAGCTGAGCACTGGGACAGTGCAGCTGCTACAGGGGGCAAAGGCACCACTGTGGGTTATATCATGTGATCATTATAACCCGAAATATACTTTGAATTCACTGATAGGCGCACTGCGTAGGTAGATGCCCTCCTGTCGAAGTTCGTAATTGTGCAATAGTTGAATAAGAGTGACACATCCGTCAAAGTGGTTGAACAAATGCAATTTTTAGCGCTCACCACTTGAGCCACGCGAGATGCCGAAGCACTTTTCGTGTAGTTTTTGACGGGGAAGCGTCCACCGTTGCCGCTGAATTGGTAAAGCATCGCAGACATTATTCGAAGACTGTGCGTTTCCATTTCACTGGGTGCCAAAGCGCTTGCTCTTTCGACTGCTTTAGTTCACCCTGTCTTTAATCCTAATTACTACACTATGATTTTAGTTGAGAAGTACAAAAGATGTTTTTCTTCTAATGTTCCCGCTGGAAGAAACAAAGGCCAGTACAGAAGCCATTTCGGAGCTATCCCTGGAACTCCAAGCAATTATCACAGAGCTTGACTTTCTGAATACTGGCGAGATTATCTCCGTTATCTCGGACGCTGTTTGTACGTTCTCACATACGCACTCCTGTCACGCGCGCGTGGACATATGGAAACCTACAGCTGGTAATCTTCGTTCGTCAAGTTGTTCCAATCGTGGTAAAGGTGCACACGCCACGCGCGTAATGACTCATATTTCGCGATGTTTTGGGGCGAAGCTTCTTAAAGCGGCACCCGTTCGTCCCTCGTCGTAGTGCGCAACCAGTCTTACGTTTTGACCTGCAAGGTGGTGCCGGTAGGAGATGTCTTCTGTGCTTTGTTGAACAATAAAAAAAAATTCGCAGCGTGCGCGTTAACTCAAACCCTAATTCTTCTGTCTCTCATTCCCCATTCGCAGCCATTGGGATGTACTTTGATCCCTATCCGACAAGAAAGGGTTGCTACGTTATACTCGCTGGGCGTAACCTCTTTGGTTTTAGAAACGTTTAGCGAGCGTTGGGCAGCAGTATCATGGATACAGTGAACTAGTATATACCATGAACTCGAGGTGGTTAAAGGTGGAAAGTAAACACGAAGCGCAAGCCGTAAGAAAGTGTGCGTGTGCCACCTCTCGTTTAGTTCTTGGAATGTCCGCTGAATGGCAGTGCTTCTATATGCGGAATATATGATAAAAAGACGCGAGATGGTGGTACCTGGAGTGTTGACTACATGGACGAACGGACACACAGACAAATGCAGGGACGGACACACGGATGGCTGCACAGACGGGTGGACGCATGGACGGACGCAGGGGCGGATGCAAATGAACGCAGGGATGGACGCACGGATGAACGTGCGGACGCATGAACAGACGCACGTATGGACGGGCAGACGGACGCATGGACAGTTAAACAGAGGGACGCATGGACGAACGGAAGCAAGAACTAATAAACGGAAGGATGCTTCGCCCCATTCTCCGTCATTCGCTCCATGGATATGCTGCCATTTCTTTTAAGTTTCATAAACTTTCCGGGGAGAATTTAAAGGTTGCTCAGTCAGCTGTTCGCAAACCGATTCGCAGATTGACGACCCTTTTGGCGGGGCCTGAGTTGCCACTCTTCAATCAACATAGCTACTATAGTACCGTAAAACCTTGGGTCGCATGCACCTTAGTAATTCGATATGTACTACAACAAACGTTGCACCTCTTTGTTCCAGCGTTTCGTTCCTTCGAGGTTTCCTCACCAGTGCTCATTATACGACAAGTGTCCGGCATTCATAATTATGCACTCTTCCATTCTTTATTCGAAAGTTTCGAATATTCACAATTTCTTATGAACAGCGCTTATTTTTTATTGTTTTACCATGGCGAGCAGGTAAGGAGGAATGGTACTTCACGAGAAAAAACACGACACATGCCAAGGTTCTGTTCGATAATGTTAATGCTGGTGCGACAAAACCGTAGCCAATTATATTACACTGATATTTTAATAATTTCAACGCATCAGTGATGAGAAGAAAAGGCGTGAGGCGCATGACTCTTACCATATTAACAGAATTCAAAGTGGATCACTTGCACACGAAGCTCATTGCATCAGACAATTTTTCTATTATTTTGGTAGGCATTGTTGATTGCTTACACAAACCTATCTATTTAATGCGTCTTCAAAACAAAGAGCACTGCTGGCGCAAAATATATAGTCAAAACTATGCACAAGGAATTCAGCACAAGATTACGATTTCATCAAGTACAAACGAAATTTCATGGATGTTGTGAGAAAGAAAAATTCAGCAGATCCCGATTACCTGGAAGTTGACTCTAAGCGAAGCATACGGAGGGAAGGTGACCGTGTTGCAATTTTTTTTTACTGAGCGACACGTCATGTATTGGCGCTAAATATATGTACAAATTTTGCACACACAGAATATGTTGAAGATTTGCAGATGTTTATAAAACCAGTTCTTTGCACTTTCGCAACGATGTCAACAGGAACATGCACGCTAGCAACACCAGAAGGGTATACGAAGTGCTCATGCTCGCGAAGATGCTGGCCCTGCAAACTGCTACATAAATCAACTTCAGCGCATGAAACCTAACCACAAATGAAAGTTAGCCCGACTTGACGGCTATATCAAAGCAGTACACGTGTAATGCTTAAAATTGGTAGGCAGCACTGCGTGTGGACGTTTTACGAAGATTAGCGTCAAGTTGAAAGGTGATTGCGAGACCTAGGAGAAGCTCTGTGGTAGAATGCTTGACTGTCACGCATAACGCTTGGGTTCAATTCCTGCTGGGACTCTGAATTTGTCATTTGCATTCGTCTGGTGGTGGGGGGGGGGGAGGTTGATGCTGCCTATGTCAGTTTTTTTTTTAACACGGACATTCATTCTATGCCTTCGTTGGGTCGATGCTTCCGGTGGCAGGCACTGCTTAACACTCGCGCGTTAAAATTGCCCACTGTGTGTTCTCATCGTTCCTGGGTAGATAATAAAGTGAATCACGTGTGGCACATACCCGCATACCAGAGACACATACCCGCCCTTGAATATGTGCCACTGTCTGGTGGGAAGTGATTGACGACGTATGCGACGGAAGTGTAACGATATTCACGTCTTGACCAGTGCGTCATATTCGTCAAACCATCTTACCCTCCCATGCTAATTTGGGTTGACGCCATGTTAAGCGGGTGACCACGAGAGTACCCAAACGTAAGCAGATAGATAGATAGATAGATAGATAGATAGATAGATAGATAGATAGATAGATAGATAGATAGATAGATAGACAGATAGATAGATAGATAGATAGATAGATAGATAGATAGATAGATAGATAGATAGATAGATAGATAGATAGATCGATAGATAGATAGATAGATAGATAGATAGATACGCTCAAAGTTGCCAAAGTTTGCTAAGCAATGCTTCGCATAAAAGAAACACCATATTCCTTATGCACTCAGCTAAGGCAAGTGAGAGGCAAAAGCAATTTTCTTTCCATTTTAAATGCAAAGCATTTCTTAGCGAACTTCGGCGACTTTGAGCGTATCCATCTATCTAGCGAACTTCGACGACTTTGAGCTTATCTATCTGTCTATTTATCTATCTAGCCGCTTACGTTTGGGTGCTCTCGTGGTCACCCCCTGAAATTGGCGTCAACCGAAATTAGCTTGCAAGGTTAAGATGGTTTGACGAATATGACACACTTTCCAAGATATGAATATTGTTAAAACCCCATCGTGTACGCCCTCAAACACGTCCCGCCTGACGATGGCACATACCCACGGGCGGGTAGGTGCCGCTAGAATGTGGGTATGTGCCGCTGGTTATAGATACTTAGTATCTACCCAGGAAAGACGAGAACACACGTGGGTAGTTTTAACGCGTGTGCGTTAAATAATGCCCGACATTGGTAGCATCTACCTAACGAAGGCTTAGAATAAATGTCAGTGTTCAGAAAAACCTGACATAGGCAGCGCTGATTATCCGACGAATTCAAATAATAAATTTCAGGGTCCCAGCAGGATTCGAACCCGAGCAATCTGCGTGGCAGTCAAGTATTCTACCACAGAGCAATGTCAGGTCTCGATACTACTTCTCAACTAGACGCTAATCTTCGTGAAATGTCAATAGAGGCTGCAGTGTTGGCTACACAATTCTATAAACATTACATGCGTGCTCCTTTGATACAGCCGTCACGTCGGTTTAACGTCAATTGTGGTTAGGTGCCATGCGCTGAAGTTTATTCATGTAGCAGTGTCAAGGGCCAGCATCCTTGCAAGCATCAGCGCTGCATATAAGCTTCTGGTGTTGCTAATACGCATGTTACCATTGACATTTTGCGCAAGTGTGGTTATATAAACATCCGCAACTGTTGAACATATGTCTGTGCGCTGAACATTTGTACATATATTTAGCGTAATTTAATGACGTGTCACTCTACCAAAAATCGCAACACGGTCACCTTCCCTCCAGCACGCTTCGCATAACGTCGATTCCCAGGTACATGGAATCTGCCGAATTTTTTAGTCGACATACTGATACTGCGCTGCCATCACCAGAAAACATTCTGCGCCAAAGGTGCTTTCGCATTGCCTCTGTGATAGGCCTACTATTTAACAAGCTTCGATGCAATGAGAGTGCCTCATAATTTGATGCTATGTATGTTGATGTCACCGTGACGCCATAATGTTTTTACAAACTTCAGCGATCTGTGGAGCCATGATGACGTGATGTGGTGGTTTGATGGTGGCGTGATGTTTTTGTTACGTCAACCGTGTTGACGAGACAGACGGGGAAAGCGGACGCGGAAAGCGGGTCAGTTTGCCCATTTTCTTTACAGCTACTAGTCTTTTTTTTATGAGCATAGGCATGCTAACGGTTCTCACTCAGGGAGCGGGCGAAGGTTCGTTGCAGTGCCCTCTTCCCTAATATGTCAGTCTGTGGGGCAGACTTTGCGTACCCCCCGATACGCAGGGCCCCCCTTTTGTTATTCCACTTTAAAGGGTTGGCTTTTGCACTCTCCCTCTTGGGGACCAGGATGGTGGCCGCCCACTCTGCCTCCCGCCCCCCTGCGCATTCCTGTGCTGATGAGCAAGGTTTGTTTGCTGCACTTGTCGCACAGCATTTTTTAATGCCAGATATATAATTCTGTGCATCTTTTTGCAGCATAAAAGTATATAGAGACTTTTAGAGGGCCTATACATTTTTTTGCCAAATAACCCTTTTTTTCGCAGCTTTTCTGGGGCGTGTGGTTAAGCTGCAGAACTTATGCCTTATACGCGACGATTTGTGAACTACCTGTAGTAATTCGGTGTTATCATTTTTAATTGGCATCAATTTGTTGTCATTAGGCTGTTACTTCCCTTACGGCGTGTTCCAAACAAAAATAGACCCTTGATTTTTGATTACGTTCGGATCTTCTCAGATAATTGTAATGAATATGTAGATACTAGTCCAGTCTTACTAGTAAGCTCACTGGCACCCACTCGGACTAACCTACGAGTTCACCTCCTTATCATTTTCACACACATGATCTCTAAGAAAACATGATGTATAGTATTCTTTGCAAATCGTTAGAAATTAAGCATAGTCATCTTATAATAAAACTCGCCAACGTGCATTTACTTGTGACGTTCACAGGGAAAAGCAAAGAAAAATGTCAGCCAAGTGCGTGTTGTACGCACAGTAAAATACTCTTTTAAGTAAGAACAGTGGCCCGCTACAAGACCACCAGGTATAAGGAATAGAGGCTCAGAATAGTGGCTGAGCAAAGATCAGCGCTTGCTTCATTACTATGCAATCTTTCATTACACATCAATTGTTCGTCCGCTTTTACAGGGGTGTATGTTCTGGAAAGAGTGAGTAGGACAGAAAAGCAAACAAGATAGGCAGCGACGTGCGATGGAGCACGCGCGAAGTTGCTATCATTTTCGGCCAGTCTGCCTAGTCTGTAGGTTGGCCAACAATATACTGATTTCGTAGTGTGGGTGTAAGTGAAAGAAGAAAACTTTACAGCCGACAAGAAAACGTGTATCGCAAAACTGCTCTATGCTGTGAGGTTTTGGTATCCTAGAGAATGCAACTGCCGTCTACTAATCTCACAGGAAAAGTAACCCTGCGAAGTCTCTTTTGCCATTGTGAATCTTGTGTTCTTCCTCTTTCCTTCTCGTTTTTGGCGGTTTCTTTATATACAGCTGATATGAACGGCTTTTTTAATGCAATCTGGGAACTTTTGTGTTTTCTGCAATTGATATGCGCCCTACTTTGAAAGCTGGTTTGAATTGAAAGCCTCGTCTATAACGTATTGCTTTCGAAGGCTAAATGAACCCACGTTTATTCCACTTTTCTCACGCCGAGAGCACTGCGGTGGACAACTTCAGAAGGGCCTTTATGTAAAAAAAGTTTTTAAAGTCAAGGTAAAGAAAGTAGCACCGGTATTGAAAACCGGTGGGAACCTCTTTTTGAAACTTAGCGCGAACTAAGATGTCGTTGGGCTTTCGGTGATAATACGCAGAAGTTAGGAAAATCTTGGGCTTATGATCATATCTGTCATGTGTCCACACAAGATACCTGCAATTAGTCCGCACTTATGTATGTATGTATGTATGTATGTATGTATGTATGTATGTATGTATGTATGTATGTATGTATGTATGTATGTACGTACGTACGTATGTATGTATGTATGTATGTATCTTGAGAGAGAAACAAGGTGCGAGAGGATCCGCTTCGAATCGATTTTTGTAACAGGCAATCGCAAAACACTTTGCCTCTGCCGCTGAGTGGTAATTCAAAAAGCACCATAACACTGCAGCAGGGGTAAACACGTTCGCGGCAAGAAGTACGACTTTAATAGAAGGGTAGTCCGAGATATCTCTGAAGTTGGCAGTACGTCTTTGTTGCTAAACCTTTATTCAGAGAGCTTATGTGTGCTGCTCATTAAGGCGTGACAGAGGCAAAGCGATTCAGCCAGTGACCTTTTTGCGGGAAGATTTCTCCACATAGGCATGCGCACGAGGTGACAAGGGGGGGACGCCCCCCCCCCTTGTCACCTAAGGAAGCAGGTGCGATATCTGCCCCTATACGTTCACCTAACTAATAGTGAAGGCAGCGCTGCAGCGAGCCGTTACACCCCTTGGAAGGGAACCCCACACACGCCTATGCCAGTCACAAAATGATCCATGGCTAATGCCCAAGCTACATCATTATCTTTGAAATCCAGTATGCGTATACTGCTGGTTCCTTCAATGAACATGGTTATGCTTCGTTCAGCTGTAGTTATTAAGCTGTACATTGTAAAAAGCAGCATCGAATAAGTCAACCTTCAGTGTCATTTTCAAGCGCATCAGCTGAAAAAAAGATAGCACGCCTAAATGTAATAGCTGTCGAAGTAAGATAAATCAAAGCTTATATTGTGCGCGTGCATAAAAATAAAGCATCGAATACGAACTACAGGCTTGTTGTTTCTGTGTTTTATTTTTATTTGATATTGAATTAGTAAGTAATGGGACGGCTTAAACTCTGAAAACGTGTTCAATGCTACACTGGCTAAGTGGAGAAAAAAAAAACAAGTTCTATTCATTTTTATCTCTCTCATTTCGCTATCGACTGTGTGGGAAAGGCGCCGAGTACTTCATGAACGCAGGACTTGTACGCGCTTTTACGGCGGCTTGAAACAAGCGGCGCACTGCTCAGGCCCTGCGGTTATTCACTGACGGGAAGCGTCGAAACGAGTCACATCCGCTGTTTTACTTGACAGCACCATACTGGATTTATTACACCTATATAATACCTTGTCAACCTAGGCGAACACGCGCGATGATCGATGCCCTCTCAAACCACATACCAGCTCAAATTATGCATATCAGGGGCGCCGGAGGGAGAAGTAGAAGCCGCGAATAACGCAAGAAATTTAGCTCCTCGCGAAGCACAGGCCGTGTATACGTTCCTGTACAATTACTTGGGAGTGACGCTCCTTGATATGGTTCATCAGAGAGCAACAGGCAGGAAAGGTGGACGAGCGGCTGCGGTCATCGCTATGCGTTGACCATGGGGCTGCCACTGCATGCAAACGTAACACCTCGGAGTTCTGACGCAATCATTACCTTGTAATTCTCACTTCGTGTACTAGGTATTGCACTCAGTATGACGTGGGGCGTTAAAAGAACATTTTAAGGATTTTTCAATTCATTTTAATGAATGTTACGTAATATTGAAAACGTTTCAAATGCGTAATACTTTATGGGCTTTATTCAATATACTATTCGTTAACAACAAACAGTAATAGGTGATGTATATTTAATTTAATGAAAAGGAATGTAGCCGGAAGAGGCTTGCAAGATAGTATAAACGGGATAAAGAGAGACGTCCTTTAAGTGCCGACATGGGAAGACCTGAAATGAAGGGCAAAAAAAGGGAGGGAGGGGGCGCTGCGGGGCGGAGACAATACAAACCCCTATTTCATCACGTGTGCTCAAGAATACCTAGGTATCGAACCACTTTGGATGCTGCATGTGTAGATATCTTCTCCTGCCATGGAAGATTGAGGGCTACGCGGATAAATGGTGATGAGTCAATATGCAGCAAGTACAGCACACTCGATTGTTTACATGACGAAGCTTTCTGCTGACTAATCATTTTTCATTTCATTTAAATTTTTGAAGCCTTAAGGGCCCGGAGGCATTACATAAGGCGGGGGCAAACAATATATGAGGGACTCCTAATCACAAAAACGCCGAAAAAGGAAGGAAAGACGAAGAAAGGGAGAAAAAACATCTCTAAAAAAGGAAACAAGCAAGCAGAAAAAAAACAACTACCGTAGACTGGAAATAAAACAACAATATACACAAGTAATCAGCATTATAATGCATGAGTCACTAAAAGTTAGTTACCAACTAGGTTCAACTAGGAATTCATTTCAATTTAGGTCAGATGCATTGTTATTTTTTCGCGAAAAGTCGTGCAGTCAGTGGACGAAACAATACTGTTGGGGAGGGTATTCCACAGGGTTATTGCATGGGGGAAAAAGAATCTTCATCGATGACGTGCGGCACTGAATGTGTGCGAATATGTTTGCTGTGGTTGAGGATGCGGCGAGATTCGCGGCGGGGTGTTGAAGTGCGATAAACATTTTTTTTCGTATACAACGACATATATCTTTTGAGGTTGCCGCTAACTGTGCATCAATTTGTTAACGAGCCGTGTGAAGAGAAACATACACGCCACTCGTGGGAATATGACGTAAAGTCAGGGCAGGGCACACGCACCGTAATCGAGAGAAGCAGGAAAACTATATATATGTTCGCGAATCCCACACCATTCAACATCTTCAAGTGGGAGCCCTCAGCGGAATGTTTACTGTAACGTACGGAAGGCTAGGTAGGAACTGAGTACCCGAAGTGTAAGGCGTTGCCGCTTAACTTCTGCCGCCTGTATACCCCTGGTTACCCCACTAAGGATAGCCAGAGATGAAAAGCGAGATGGGGACTAGGCTACATTTTAGGTGCCCTTATTGCGTGATATTAACACGAAGCGTCTGAAGAACTACAGGGGGAAGTAAATGGACGAGCCTCTAGAATTACAAGTAAATAAACGAGGCTCTGTAATAGGCGGATATGCTCTCAAACTCTGGAGGATATCCACTGCTACAATTTGACGGTAAGCACTCAAGAACAAAGAAAAAAGAAAAACAACAAAGAGTGGCATCACCACAAACACAAGAAATGAGAAGTCGCACGAAACATTGTTCATTGCCAGACATAGAGGCATCTAGTCTAGCATTCACAGACCACGTGCGTTGGCATGCGTGGCCTATTCTTCACTGTTTCTGACCCCTCGTCCCATTCCTCTCCACCCCTCTTGCTCTCAACTCCTATTTGGTGCTCGTCGGCGAGAAACACGCAATCGACCGTGGAGATAAAAAAAAAGACTGGCAGACAAAGCGCTGTGCCCTCGCTATACCCTTTCCGCTCGTATTCAATGGCGAGGTATGGCCTGTGCGAGATGCGCAGGTGCCAGACGGCTTGACCGCGTACGCCTGTCTGAGGAGTCTGCTTGACGTTCCGAAACGCTTCTCGCGTATTACGCGCAGTCTTGTAGAAGCCGAGGCGCGTGGAATCTTCTCCAGTGCTCCTTGGTGATAAAAGCAATAAACATGATGGCCACGCCGTACTGCGGTGCTGCGAAGACATTGCTGTGTTGAACTGCAAATATCTTGGGAGCAACAACTTCAAGTCCTTAAATGAGTGTAGCGAGCGGAGATTCTTGAAGCAGTACGGCAGTGAAAAGCATCTGACGAGCTGATGTTTCCTGCTCAGTTAGCGCGTTGGTTGGTACATAGCTTTACACACTGCACAGAACTGACTACTCAGGTAGCCCCAGAGGTGAGCGAGCCTAGATGGAATGGCGGGGTCAGAGTGTTTGCGGGTGGAGGCGGTCGTGAATCATACTGCGAACGCGTAGCCACAACAACGGTTGCCTTCGAGGTCACACGCACAGGCATCGTGCCTTTTTGAATGAAGCGAAGCGCACCCGCTTTGCCTATTTGGGAGTGTAAACGGGGCCGTTTTTACGCTCAACTAGAGTGAAGCGACCGCATAGCAAGCGCTGCGCAAATGATACACGGCCTAACGGTTCCCGGCTGCTGAAAAGAATTCGAGACAGCCAGGTTTTTCATATGTGTTTCGCGCTTCTCATCTCTGGGCTGCAGCGAAATGAGTACTGCGCTTTTTCAACGGTTCCCTTCCTCAACGCATAAGACGCGCAGCGTAACCGCATTTAGTTGCTGAATAGGCAGCGGGTGGCTTCTGAAAGCTCCACAAATACTTACAGCGAAGAACGGTATATTCAGGTGCCACCGAGTAGCAATGAAGAATTAGCAACTGTCATTTAAACGAGTCCATCCCTACAGCAAACCGCAGTAGGACTGTGCGACGACGGTGTTTCTTAGAAAATGTAGAGTTTTTCCACATCTAAAAGAGACATAGCGCTTGGCAAATTCACTCCTGGCAATGTCAAAGACTGACACGTCTAAATAGTACAATTGCAGGCTCTGTTCCTGCTTTGTATGTTCACTCGTATTTCCCTTCTTCGCATCTCATTTTCTGGCCTAAGTATGTCACAAAGTGAGGCATATTATTAGCAATCTCAACCTTCATGTCACCTCATGTCACTACCTTTCGGAGCGATTTGGCGAGTCCTGTATACTGCGAAGAATTCCTCGAACCAACAACGGTTGTTTAAATGTAACGATTTTCGCGATCAAGTCATACTGGTGAAATATCTCGTCACAAAATCCTAAATTTCGTGAAGTCTTGTTTACTCTGTATGCGTTCTTTTTACCCGTAAACTACGTAACGTTCACTATCGATTTCGAGTACTACCTTAGAACACCCGAGGCCTCGTGACTGGCCTGCTGAAATGAATTATTTTTGCCTACTAGGCTGACAGTCGAATTTCTTCATTGTGTATATTTGTTCAGCTATGCGTAGCGCCCTTTCTGCATAAGCAGAAACAATGCTTACACGCATAGTAGGAAGAGGCACCCATCTATAGCCTTTAAAAAGCTGAGAATAAAATGCAGTGCCGTCCGTTTCCTTATTTTGCCACGTGCCAAGCGCGCAGTAGAAAGCTCACGCGTGCATGTCTCCTCTTGATTGCTACGGCCATCTACCTAACGAAAAACTAGCTCTCTTGCATATCATAAATACCTTTTGCGCGAATGCAATTTCTACATCAGCGCTTAAGCGAGGGTCACATGCACGCGTTTCATCGTATCAATTCCTGAAAATTACGCTTCCACATGGTGTTACACAATGAACAACGTTCTTAGAACTCAACGTTTTATGGCACTCTTAAGCTCATCAACCGATTAGAGCATCAGATAGCGAAAGAAAGTAAATATATGAACTATAGAAGTGAAATTATTTTAACTGATATTGTACTCGATGATACGAATAGTCGTGCAAAAAATATGAGGGCGTTTCAGCTTCGTCTTCAAGAGTAGATCGCGATAGTGTATAGAACCTCGCGAACATTGGCTTCTGATCTTCTAACCTGCTTCGGTTTTCGGTGCATGTCTCAACCGTGCAGCGAGGAAAGTAACGACTAGGCGCATGGCATTGGCCCTTTCGACGTGTCATTTAATGCTAATTGTAAGCACAATGAAGTGCATATTATGCCATGATTATTCCTTTAGCGAGTCAGCGAAGGGCCCAATACGCAACCGTATGGCAACACGCGAACCTGCGCAGCTCTTCACTTGGCTGATGGTTCAGCTTCTGGTGATTATTAGTTATGTATGAACGTTTCGTAAGGTGTCAGCTTCAAAAACACCCCCTTGTCACTCACTCCGCTTTTCTTTTACACCTGGAGTTCTTCTACACTTTTCTTTAAATGCAATTCCTTCAGACATCGTTTCTATGATAGAACACCCTCTCACCACGAACACCCTCGCACCCATCGATCCTCACTGAGGCCAGTGAAGTTTCATTACTTACTTTATTTCTATCATTCCAGAATTTTTGGTCACGAAGAACATGATGATTTTTTGCTCACATCTAACAACGCCAACACCTGGCGCCAACACCGAAATTTTAGCGCAGTGAGCTCTCTAACGCGAATGTGTTAGAACGAGTACTTTCCTGACGATGTCATCGTTCAGGTGCTTCTAAAACGGTGGTTTTCGCTATGTACCACGCGCTGGCGTGTACGCTATCGGAGCGAACTAAGAAGAGTGGAGCGTATAAAAGGACGCACATGCGCATTAAGCACTGTCCAACTGACGCGCGAAACTGTGATGGTTTAATTTGGCTCCCGCTGCCATGGTCTCTAGAATTTCAAGGAACTACAGGCTCTGCTTATAAGACAAGTTTTCCCAGTGATCATCCTTGCTATCCGAAATACATGTTTGTAACAGGTGGATCAGATCATGATCCTAAACAAGGGCCAACATTTTTGAGAGCTACTCTTACACGCAAGCCGACACGCTTGAACAACTATGATTATCAGGCACCCGTAGTGACAGGAATACGCTCTTTGTAGCGTGAATCAATTATTTATCTCGCTGATTCGAGCACGACGTGGTGAAAAAGAAGGGCGAACTTTGAAAATGAAGACAAGAAGTTAGGTGCTATTCCACGCTGGCACGACAATCCGCCCCTCTCATTCGCTCGTTTTTTAGCGCTTTTTTTATCTCTCAGACCTTGTAAAAAAAAGAGCATCCACAGATTTTCTTCTTTTCTGCTCCTCCATTTTTCTTGTCGGGACCGGCTTCTATCTCCGAGTGTTCTAGGCCAGCCGTACAAGTCAGCCCGCGGAAACTCACCGCCACGATGTTGCTCATCAAAAAGCCATCCGCTATAGTGGCGACTGCAACACATTCGCCCATCTAACAGTACGAAGTAGGCACCAGCACGTTCGCTCACTCGCCAAACACCTTGGCGTAGAGCTCACGCTCAAAGACCTAGCCTTTCCGAAGAAGGAGCACCTCAGTGAGGAATACTTTAACGTATGTGGGCGTGACTTCTTCTCATCAAATGACTTTGCCCGCACGTGTGTGTGTGTGTGTGTGTGTGTGTGTGTGTGTGTGTTTGCGTACACACTCACAGCCCCAAGAGTATGCTGACAACTCTCTTAGCGGGAGTTGAGGCTAGTCGCATATTTCACTCTTTTTTCAGGAGTGCTGGGAACTCTCTTCTGCACAGAGTAAGCACACTTTCTCGAGAGAGTGTCGGTACTCTGGCTGAACGAGAGTGAACAAGCTTCCTCGCCAGAGTACAGTCACGCCTCTAAAATAAAGTTCGTACGCCTCTGAAATATACTTGTGCTACTATCTCACAGAGTTTTACAATCTGGTAGGGCTAAAGTGCATCAACTCCCTCCAAGAGTAGAAATACTTCTGCAGCGCCAAGACTAACGTCTAAAAAACAGCAAAAACATATCGAGCATTTTGTAGAAGCCGTACTTTGTATACATTGCATCAACCTTACGTCACATATGCAGGGACATCATCATACACATCATATTAGTACGCAACACAGCAAGCAACAACATTGAACATAAACCTCTCACGCGACGGACAACCATTCACACAGCAACCGGTATTTATACTCATGATTTTTAGCCCCCTTCTAGTGCGGTTGGCGCTACCTTTTTATTACGCGTTTTGAAGAGCAAATATACATCTAGCACGTTTAACTATCTGACGATAGTTAAGTACTCTGTAGGCACGAGGATCTTTTATTATAAAACTACAAGACATGCAGTGCCGTATGCAATACTAAATTCCAATCTTAAGCTGGTATTTTATCATATCGGCTCAATGTGTTGAAGCCACTTGTGCCTATAAGCCTCAAAGTTGTACTTAGGCGCTTGCAAACACAGTAGGAACAACTTGTCAGCAGTGCTGATCGAAATATATTCTACGAACGTTATGATCCGGCATCCGATCCGACTTGCGATGCCGCTGTGTGTACTCAGTACACCAGGAAAACAACGCTGGTTGGCAATACCCCAACTCGAAGGCATCTCTCGCAGTCCTTATAGTTTTGATTATCTCGTCTACACTTTAATTCCACAATAAGAGGCTTGTGGATTGCTCAAGCGTCCACCTTCGCGAGCCACCTGCGCCGAGATTGGTCCATGTAATTGTGACTCGTACAACTCCCAGCGATTGTAGGCCTAACTTACAGGCCAATTCCATCATGCATGTCATCGGCACTTCTGGGTGTAATAATATGCTATGCCGAAGGGTAAGAGCGACTGTCCAGTAGACCCTTGTCATCGGTTAACGTGAATGAGCATTGCTTATTGTGTACGGTGTGCGTACAAGGAGCGATGAGCATCGATGCGACGCGCTTTCAGCATGCGGCGCAGCGCATTGGGCCACCACCGACAGCCAGCCGGGCGCATTTGTCGGCATTTCGATGACTTATACGTGGAAACACAGGCTTGTCGTTCGGTGTGAGTTCATAATGTAACACGATGAGACACTTTCGTGCACATGCAATTAGGTTTTTAGCTCTTGGCTGTGTAGTTCCAGCTATCGATTTACAGATGCAAATCAGTACACTCTAACACGGCCGCTGCACCATAGCATAACGTCGTTTGCGCACGAAAATGTACATAATTCAATCAACTACGCACGTACTTATTGAGAATTACACTCGGTATAAAAGATCTGCGCACGAGAACTAGCAGAAAAAGCGAGTAACGGCTATTGCACTCGGCAGTAATTCATCTGCCCCAGGTTCTCGGTAATTTTAGTATATTTTCTATGTTGTGAATTCTTGATTGATTGATTGATTTGTGGGGTTTAACGTCCCAAAACCACCATTTGATTATGAGAGACGCCGTAGTGGAGGGCTCCGGAAATTTTGACCACCTGGGGTTCTTTAACGTGCACCCAAATCTGAGTACACGGGCCTACAACATTTCCGCCTCCATCGGAAATGCAGCCGCCGCAGCCGGGAATCGAACCCGCGACCTGCGGGTCAGCAGCCGAGTACCTTAGCCACTAGACCACCGCGGCGGGGCAAAAGCGCCGCACCACCACCGGGTGTGCTCGAACCTCCGACCTTTCGGTTAACAGCCGATCGCGCTAGCCAGTGTTGTGAATTCTGAAAGGAACTTGGCGTCTTAGCATTAGTGGCATGTAATGTGTGGAAGCCAGTAGTTCCCATATCATGAAGACGCAAAGTTCAGTTACAAACGAAAATCGCGTATATGTTAAGTGGAACAGCGTGTTAAGTGGAACGGCGTGTACCCGTTGAGTGGAACGGCGTGTTTTCTTTCAACACGTTTTTCTACCACCCGACGTGGCGTAGTGGTAGAGTACCTGACTCGTGATGCGTAAATGGCGAGTTCGAATGCCGCTGTAAATAATCTGTAACGTTTTTTTTTTTCAGAATATGTGCCGAGATTCACCGTACTCTGGTAGCAATCTGTTAATCTGTCGACCCGTCAAACCCAACAATTAGACTTGCCTTCGTTCAGTCGTAGATCAGTGTTTCTTCGCTAACGTAGCTGGAAACTTCAGTTTGGGCCAAGCTTCCCTGAAAAGTGCTGTCCATGCTAGCGGCTCTTTCGAAGTAGTGAACGTTCTTAACTATCCTACATGTAAACCATTTCCCTCTGTAGATGCTTAGTTACCCTCTCAAACTGTTCTTTAACTCCACGCAGTCGCCATTGAATGGTAAAGGGACGTGCTTAAGATAGTCTTTTTTTTCCTTCAGCACCGCAGCAATGCCATTGCCTACTACATCGTGCGCAAGTATGCTCCCGAATCTGAACTTAACGCCGAATGCTACAAGGAGCGCACACGCGTCTACCAGTGTCTCGCCGCTGTTTCCAGCACTGTCCCGCCACGTCAAATGATGTTCTTTGTAATTGCATTCTAGAAACGTGCATCTCTGCAGTGACCTCCGTTTAGGCCAAAGAAGTGCTGCTCTGCATTATGTGTTAGCCCGGCTAGACTTGGCACCGCCAATCAAAAACAGTTCAAACGATTGTGTGGCATTAGCCATTTTTGGCACCGTTAAAAGCTGTTACATTTCATTCCAATTCACGATTACGCGGGTATTCGTGGCTGGTCTTGGTAGTGAAATTTGTTTCAGCTTCGTTATTCACGAAAGCGGCTTTTATTATTCATCCGTGGTTCATTGATTATCTATCACTTTATTGAGGCTATCACAAGCTATGCACTGCTTACGTTTTTCTTCTTTTTTCTTTCATATCTGAGTGTTCGCTGTTTATAAGTTCACTGCAGTAACGCTCACATGCTCCTGTTATTTACATAAGGCAAATATTGCCCTTGACTGCCATTATACGGTAGCAATTATGTGGACAGTCTCGGCTGGTTTTTTGCCGTCGCCGCCACCGCCGGTGCCATCGCCGTCATTCCTGTATATGTAAGTAATTGTATATACATAAAAGGAAGGATGCGCTATAGCCTCTTCTTTCTGGGGAGCAAACATCGCCTTCTCGGCCGCGGTAGTCTGCGTGCACGCTTATCTCGTGAGCGAACGAAGGAGACGGGGGTGCATATGGTTACCACGCTATCCCGGCAACAATTATCATCGGTCACCTTGTGCCCCCTCTGCAGGCGGGAGCTTCTACGGGCTGTGATCTCATCACGGAAAAACTATGCCAAGAGTGTATCTCAAGCAGTCGTGTTCTTTTACACCAGCGTTTCACAGCGAAATCTCTTATATGATCTCAGCTCAGGTCACGTGTGGTTGTCCGCGACCGCCGCCGCCGTTGTCCGTAACCACATCGCACGAAATTAGAAAAAAAAAACTAGTACCAATGACACAGTGGGGCTTGAACCCGAGTCCACTGGGTGCCAGCCCAGTATTCTACCACTGAGCGTCGCCGGTGCTTAGGACTTGTTGGCGAACTTGTTTTAGGCAGGCGTGATGTCGAGAAAGAAATAGCGTTAATGCGACAATAAAGCGTTTTAAAAGAAGCGAAAGAACAGCCATTCTTCGCACAAAGCGAGTAGCGTAACGAGTATGTCATCCAATGCTCCAAACAATTACAAAAGCTTGTTCTTGTTGAGCCTTTAACTGTGGCACACACCCGATTCAGGCATAACTACTCATCGTTGTCAGCCACTGCATCAACTATTGGCACAAAATTCCTTGCAAGTGTTGAGCGGACACAATGCTTCTCAGAAACATGACGAAAAATAGCATATCAAATGCCAGTCTACTACTCCAAACTTTTTAATGGTAATCCCGTAGTGGGTACCAAGCAAGTGTGCTTGCAGCTGTTACCCAATCAGTGTTTATTTGGAAAAGACTCTGAAAGGCCGCTCTTATAGCTTTCGATGTGACTGAGCTGCGCCTTCCGCGCAAACCTGGCGTTTTTTTTTTGTAGAGTTACATGAGGTCAGATCTGAAGGAGTTGACTGCCAGCCTCACTTCGTATAGCGTTGCTATTTGTCGCTATCACATTCAATACTTTACCATTTCAGTGAAACTGATTTTGTGCAGTCATCTCTCGCCCAGTCACGAATTGCACCTGATAACATGCGCACGAGTATACATAGCCACCCAGAAAGTTTCTTGAGACATAGCTAAGTATCCAGCGCTATGCACGTTTTGCAGGTTCTGTACTGTATGTGATAAGTTATTCGCGTTCATCGGCACCTGTGACTACGTTTCATGCGTAATTACAATGTACAAATAACCATATAAGTATGAATACCGGAGGCTGCCACAATTATTGCGCGGTACTTGGCGCAATTTATAGGCGATCACGTTGTGCGGACAGAACACTTTACTCTACAAATGATGATGAAAATTGTGAGGTCCTCAAGAACATCATCTCGGTAAGGAAACCAGAATTTAGAATTCACACATAACGCGAAAGCACACAGTTTTAGTGTTTCAGGAAGATTCTGGAGCAGCAACGTAGGGAGAATTTACAGCGCTGGTGTCTTAGGTCCTTTAGATGAATACTATATTTGTATGAGGGAAAAGATGGTACTGAATTGGAACGAATATGATGTTGCATTCACAAGGTAAAAACGGAATACGGTTAGTGTAAACATTCGTAGAGTTGTCGGCTGTACGTCGACCACACTCTAAAAGAAAGTCAAACGATGGTTCTGACTCTCTACTTTTCCTCGGGCCCACTGATAATGCGGGAATCATCTCATTCGCGCCACCTCTCTCCATCTGTGAGCGAGAAGCCGCAAGTCGGTGCCTTGAGAATCTCGCGGCACCGACAATGTGGACCACGCGCCGCTGCGTGCCAGGTGATCGCGCCGTCAGGCAGGATGCCGTCGCGGCATGCTTCCCGCTAGTGGGCGCGTACCTTTCCTGGCTGTCGCCGGTGTTGCGAGGGTTAGCGAAGCCGATGGCGTTTGCGAATGGTGACTGACGTCAACACAGACGAGGCGCGAGCCAGAGAAGCCGAACGCAAGCGTCGGCAGTGGAAGACCAGTGACATCGGCGAGGAGTGCGTCAAAAACGCTGATCGCGTTCAAGAACAGAGATGGCGCGCAGGTAACACCGACGAGACTCAAACCAAGGAAGCCGAGCGCGAGCGCTCCACGTGTCTAGCCTCCCGTGTCTCTGCGTTCTCAAACAAACGTTTACTCGACTAAATGTTACACCGAGTTTCGCTCCAAACCGTTCTTCCAGCACCCGCGTCGACCTCCGTTTCAACCGAGTCAACGCCGTGCGCACTGCTGCTGCTTCGCATTCCATCAGGGTTCCCTTCTTAAAGGTGCTCTATAGTTTTTATTTGCAAAACACTTTGCTTCTTCAGAGGGTGCCGGTTCACTGAGCGGCTTTGAATTTGTTGTTAGCATTCTTTATGTGTGCGTAAATCACGTATAGCGTAGGTTTCACTAACTCTTTACGATTCTGTTTTTCATCATAGTGTTATGTTCTTCTTTTCGGGTGTCTTTTTTCAGGGCTTCTTACGCTGAAAAAGAGCGACAACATAGCAAGCCACAAAATTGATTGTGCCAGTCGTCACGACTTTTTGAATGATTCATTTTCGTTGAGAATAAATATGAAAAAAAAATATTGCTGATATCTGAAGATTATTTTGCGTGACTTGGCATCATTCACATCACACAAAGTTTGGGTAACTATAATAATAGAAGCATTTAAATGAGAAACACCTCAATGAAATTCAGAGACAATCTTACCACGCTTTTTGTTTTACACTGCTGGAAATATTATGTTGTTTTTACTAGATTTATTAAAATAATGCTAAATTGATACTACTATTTTTTGCAGCTGCTGGGAATAGCAGCAAGTGTTATTGTAAATGCTTAAAAAGAATGCATCACTGTTTCCTGCCGTAGTCACGCAAAAGTAGAGCACGGGTCAATTGAGTAGCCCAAAGTAGCCGTAGAGTGGCTTGACCCACGTACAGGAGCATCTCCGGTAAGAGGCGCCTGACTCCCTAAGAAGTGCTAGTAGGATTCTTCGCAAAAGAGTGATTTTGTTCTTCACAAGACGGTGAGAGGAATTCTTTAGAGCGCACCGACTCTGACCCATCAAGAGAGTTAACATGTCTCAGAGAGTCGTATACGTGGCAAGTCATAATCCTTCGAAAACAGTCAGGTATACTCTGTTTTTTTTTAGAATGCAAGATTAACCAGATATGTGAACGAGGTAAGTATCACAATGCATATACGAAGCATTTCACAGCGAACTGCAAGCACTTTTGGCGTCTATTTGAGTATCCATCTATCGAGCCGCTCACGTCTGGGTGCTTTCGTCATCATCGTATACGTCTGGGTGCTTTCTAGGGGCTAAGGTATTCGGCTGCTGACCCGCAGTTCGCGGAATTGAATCCCAGCTGCGGCGGCTGCATTTTAGATGGAGGCGAGAATACCGTAGTCCCGTGTGCTCAGATTTGGGCGCACGTTAAATAACCCCAGGCGGTCGAAATTTCCGGAGCCCTCTACTACGGCATCCCTCATAATCATATATGGTTTTGGGACGTTAAGCTCCACGTATCAATTACCGAGGCCAAGATGGTTTGACGAATATGACGCATTGGTCAAGGCATAAATAAGGTCAGAATGCTGTCGTGTGCGTCGTCACACACTTCCTGCCAGACAATGGCACATACCCGCGGGCGAGTATGTGCCACTGGTATGCGGCTATATGCCACAGATAATCGAGAGACTACCCAGGAATGGCGAGAACACACATGGACACTTTTAACTTGGGAATGCTACGAAAAACCTTCACTGGCTGCGTCGAATAAATGAGTGATCAGAATAAATGACAGGGTCCCAGCAGGAATCAAACTCAAGCATTCTGCAAGGCAGTCAAGAATTATACCGCAGAGCCACGCCAAGTCTCTAAACTACTTTTTAATAGACTCTAATGTTCATGAAAGTGAATTTTGGTTGCAGTCCTATAAACATTGCATATGTACTCATATGATTCAGCTGTCACGGCGTGCTGTCGTGAGTTGTAGTGTCCAATATTCATATTAGTCACAGAAAGAAAGTATCTGCGTGCTACTTCTGGCATTGTCTTCCTGAGACAGAAAGCATCTTCAGATGGCTACAAGCAATACTCACGGCAGTATATATGAAAATCAACACAATTAGCTTTCTAACTTGTCGTAACACTCGGTCGAATAAAATGGCCAATTGAGCCCTTCTTACAAATAACCCATAGCCACTTTATAATTCTGCAAAAGTTGCCACTGGTAATCACTACTGAGTGATGTGATCTGGCCAATTCAGCTGGCGAAACCAAAAATGACGCACAGAACAGCGTATCTATGATTCACTGCGCCAATGTCCTCAGTGACGACACTGTTTTCCTCGCCGTTATCAACCGTCCATTTAGACACATTGCTTCGAGGCTGCTTATCAATGCTCGCTTATTCTTTTCCACCAATGCGAGGGAAACAGTGTCGTCAATGCGGGAAGCAGTGAAATATCTTGCAAAAAGAATTTGAAAAAATGTCAAATGCCACTCAGCCCAGGCGTAAGCGGAAAAAAGAAAATTAGTGGAAGACATGTATAGACACTTTTTAAAAGCCGGGGCGGATTCAACTGGCGTAGAAAGCTGTATAAATAAAAACGAAACTGGAACCGAAATCAAACTATTTTTGACACCAACATACCACATAGAAATAGTAGCAGTAGGAAATAGGCTATTAAACAAAATGTACCTATATAGACGGAATTACTTCGCATGTAGTATTACATGTCGGGCATGAGGTTAGCGAAGTGCTAGCATTTACGGAATTCAAAATTGTCTAATAGAATTTTCCAACATGCACCGAAAAGAGTCTGAGTAACACCGATGCATGAAGGGGAGATAATAGACAATTTAGAAACCAATATCTCTCTTTACTGTGTTTTCAAAAATAGTGGAAGCTATAATTAATGAAACATTAGTTACGTTTTTAACGAACACACTGCAATTACAAACATTCAGTATGACTACAAAAAAGTAAATCCACTGAAGGAGCATTTTAAATATTATGGATAAAATAATTGCTAATATTGAATACAAAAACTACACGCTTGGCGCTTGGTACATTTTTAGATTTTAAGAAGGCTTTTGCTTCTACAAATAATAAAATAATATTATCGCAGCTTGAGAAGTACGGGTAAGGGGCGTTGAAAGTCGATTGCTTGCGAGCTGCTTAAGCAACCGTAAACAGTTCGTATCTATGCAGGATGTCTCGTCTAGTTATCTAACGCTTGAACAAGGCGTCCATTATGGCTCCAATTCAGGTCCATTATTATTCATAGTTTTCGTTAACATTATAGTTAATATACCTGATCGTCAGTTCTGGTGAGAACTGATAATGTGCGCCGATGACACCAATCCAAGTTTTAAAATCACGCAACGAGAACAAATAGGACTCCTACCTACGTTTCTTGCCAGAGTGTTGGATGAACCAAAACAAATACCCGTTAAATGCCGAAAAAATGTATTATATTTAGGTTACGCAATAAAATCATTGATAAATAAATCAACATTAGTTATGCAAGAATGAAACTGCAGCAAACAACAAACCAGAACTTTCTTGGAGGGACATACAATGAATAGTTAAGGTGGAACGCACAAATTAGCCAACTCTGTGTAGACTTACCAAAGAGTATTGGTATTATGCATAGGATTTTTAAAATGATTTCTCTAAGCATGAACAGCTATACAATCGCCTTTTTCATTCTAAGCTTTGCTATGGAGCTCTCGTATAAGAAGCAACTTCTAAAGCTAACTATAAGAAGCTTGTACCTTTACAGAAAAAAATTCTCCGCATGCACTCCAATCACAAAGGAAATTACGCAAGCTTGAGGACAGCACCTCGATTTGAAAGATATAATATGCTTCGTGCTGATCAAGTCTACTACACGAAATTGTTATAATTATTATACAGCAAAACTGTTGTACAAGCACAACAAAGAACTTAGACAACATAGTTATCTCATCTGCCAAAGCTTACGCTGTTCACATTGAACACGAACAAATTATGATAAACAAACATTTACCTGTCAATCAACCTACAAAATAAATAAGTTGGAACATTTGCTTAATTTTCCCTGTACGGAAAAGTCCTTCAATGTGCACTGAGAGAGAAAGTGAGAAAGGAAAGGCCGGGAGGTTAACCAGATATTGGCATCTGGTTTGCTACCCAGCACTGGGGGCGGTGAAGTAGGGGCAAGAAAGAGGGAGTAGATAGAGAAAAAAAAACGCACGCGCACTCATAAAAAAAATGAAAACACACACAGCAAGGGCGTCCTATAGCTACAACCGTTCAGTAAGGTCGGTCGATCGCAAGAAGTGTAGTAGCGCTTTCAGGGACCTCTTCTGTGAAGTCGCATCCTGACGATACTGCAGAATTCCCTGCTCCGACAGAGGTTGATCATCTAATTTGTTGAGTTCCTTGCGAAGGAATAGTCGATATTTACTATACGCTACGCAGTCACAAAGAATAAAATGGATTGTTTCCTCTTTGCCACAGTGGCCACAGGCTGCGGTGTCGGCCATCCCAATGCGGAAAGCGTTGGCGTTGGTAAACGCAACGCTCAACCACTGCCTACATAACAGGGTCTCGTCCGCTCGGCAAAGCCTTGACGGGACTTGAAAACTTAGCGTAGGGTCAAGCGAGTACATTCCGGCATGCTTGAAATGTGTCTGATTCCATTGTGATGTGGTTTGATGGCAAGCAAGCCTGCGGAGCTTTCGTGCAGCATCTGTCCTAGAAAGTGGTAGTCGTAGTTTATGATCTTCTGTGTGGGCTGAGCGGGCAGCTTGATCGGCCCGTTCATTGCCGATGATCCCCCAGTGACTGGTTAACCACTGAAATGTAATTTGGTGCCGTTTCTCAGTCAGGTGGTGTATAACCTCTGCTATCTCTAGTACCAGCTGCTTGTGTGGTCCACGGCGTAAGGCTGATAGAAGAGACTGCAGTGCCGCCTTCGAGTCGCAGAAAATAGTCCACTTGCTTGTAGGTTGATCAACTACAAATTGCAACGCGGCACGAAGTGCTGCCAATTCTGCTGCCGTTGATGTTTTTGCGTGAGATGTCTTAAATTTAATTGTCGTGGCCAACCTTGATATCACTACTGCTCCTGTAGAGATGTCCGGCTGAACCGATCCGTCAGTGTATATATGTTTGGAGTCTTAATATTTCTCATACAAGAGAAGTAGTTTGAGCTGTTTAAGAGCCGGTGACGACAAAA
The DNA here is from genome assembly GCA_013436015.1 of Rhipicephalus annulatus. Lineage (NCBI taxonomy): Eukaryota > Metazoa > Arthropoda > Arachnida > Ixodida > Ixodidae > Rhipicephalus > Rhipicephalus annulatus. Next base: position 77,347 of record WOVY01005856.1, on the reverse strand, counting down.
TGGCCTTTTTCTGGACGCCAGGTATGTTAATATTAATCATTGGTTGAGCGAGGCACCATGGCGGAGTCACAGGTCTAGCGGCAGGAGAAAACGAAGTTGGGTTCGACTCATCATGTGCGGTCACTGTTTTGCAGTAAGATGTGCATGGTCGGACCACTGGTACAGAGGCTAGGTGATGTCGAGGCATTCCAGCAAGGTGTCGTATATGTGTCCTCAGCACTTCCACATTAATGTGGGTCTTGATGAGGTTGTCCCTTGTGATGGCGATAGTTGCCGCTGTTGACGCATCTTTGGGGCAAGCCTAAACAAATCCGGAGTGCTTGAGCCTGGACACTTCGAAGCATTCGTATGCTTGTTTTACTTGCGTTGGTTAACGCAGGTCGGATGTACCGAAGGAATCCAAGGAAAAGAATCCTGTATAGTCGCAACATAGCAGCTGTGAACATTGCACAGTTCTTTCCAGCGAAGAACTTGAACAAATGACAGATTCCTGTGAATCGCCTTTTCATGTATGATACATGTGAGCTCCATGAGAGGTCTCTGTCAATTATAACACCTAGGAACTTGTATTATTGGAAGTGACGTATCCTTTCGCTGTTTATCAGAACGCTGTAGTTCTGCATTGGTTTGCGCGTAAATGCCACAAGTGCACATTCCTCAGAGGAAATTTCCAGACCTCGTTGACGGAGGTAAATAGCAACTTGAGTGGCAGCTCTCTTAATTCGCGCTCGCAGCTGCAGGCGTGTTACTGCAGACGTCCAAACGCAGATGTCGTCCGCGTACATTGACAATCTGACAGTACTTGGCAGATGCTTATTGAGAGCTATTAGCGTCAGGTTGAATAGTACAGGGCTAAGTATGCCACCCTGGGGAATACCACGGTGGCTGTAATGTAGCGAAGTGTCAAGTTAAGAAGGTACTAATGCAGGAGAGCACACGGTTTGATGGTTCATAGAAAAATACTGATGTGAGCAATTGTAATAGGCCAGATATTGAAAGTTTTACTGAATGTGTTGTGCTGACAATGAAAACGTTATCAATATCACAGGTCCCTAGCATTTAAGACAAATTTTTTTCTGGGTGATTAATATTTATGTTAAGTATATACCAGCTGTGTGTAGTTAAAGGCAGATTCAATGTATCATGAAAGTACACATGTAATGTATATAATATCGCAGTGCCAGCACTGCAACTACAATCAATGTTGCACGATCAAAGTAATCTCGAGACCTGACATGACTATGTGGCAGAATACTTGACTGTCACGTACAATGCTGGGGTTCAATTTCTGCTGGGTCACTGAATGTTATTATTCGCTTTCGTCAGGTCAACGCTGCCAATTTCAGCTTTTTCTTAATAAACACACGGCAAAACTACCCATGTGTGTTCTCGTCGTTCATGGGTAGATTCTAAGTGTCAATCACTCGTGGCACATACTCGCGTACCAGCGGCAATTACTCGCCCGCATGTATGTGCCACTGTCTAGTGGAAAGTGTATTACACCGTACGCGACGGGACTGTGGCATTATTTATGTTTTGACGAGCGTGGCCGATTCGTCAAACCATCTTACCCTCCCATACTAATTTTGGTTCACGCAAAGTTGAGAGGGTGGTAACGAGAGCACCCAGACGTAAGCGGATAGATAGATAGATAGATAGATAGATAGATATATAGATAGATAGCTATTGCAGCACGGAAAGAAACTCTTGCAAAGTCAGTGAGTGAGTAAAAACTCTATTGGCAATGTTCAACGGTATTTAGCTGGGTGAGGCTGCAAGCTCCTCAGCCTAGGTGATGGCCTTGAGTCCTTGGACACGGGCACGCTGTAAGATACATTTTCTTTCATCTTACATGGTGAACACGGGCAGCTTCCTGGGCAAGCCAGACTGCCCACAGTTGATTTACGAGGTCGTGGCTGAGCAGAGCCAGCCTCCCATCGCAGCTCACGGTTCGCGACTGCCATGTCTACCCAGTTCATAGGGGACTGCTGCACACTACCGGTGCACTTCATACGCAAAAAAAAAAGAAAATGCCGCCAGAGAGATGCCAGACACGAAGGCACGCCGTCTAGGAAGAGCAGTCCACTTGCTTTGGCGTGCGTGGCCTATTCTTCACTCTTTTTAAAGTCCCCGTCTCTTTCCCCTTCCTCCTCCTCCCAACCCTATTTGATGCTGGCCGGCGAAACATGCAATCGACCGTGGAGCTCAAAAAACAAGAAGCCCAGCAGACTAAGCTCAGCGCCCTTGCTACCTTTTCCCGTTGGATGAATTGCAGAGGTATGCACTGTGTAAAATACGCAGGGTCCAGACGGCTTGACCGCGCGCGCCTGTCTGAGGCGTCGTCTTGACATCCGTCAAGGGCCTGGAAAGTTACGTGCAGTTTTGCGAACATCTGGGCAAGCGGAATTCTCTGATGTGCTCGTTGACGATACAAGTAATAAAAACGGTTGCAAGGCCGCATTCCAATGCCAGAAAATCCGTTCCTGAGTTGGGCAACATACATGTTGTGAGCAATTACTGGAAACGAGCGAAAAGGTGAAGCAATCGAGCTATGCGAAGCACTAGATGTCTCAGGAGCTTCTTTCTAAAGTTTTCCGGTCAGTGCGCATTTACAGGGATGTACAGTACTGACCATTTCGGTAGCGCGGTAGGCGAGCCAGCTGAGCTGAAATGGATAGGTTAGAAAGTCAAACCCCGCAGACATTCACGGATTCTGTTTGTCATTCTCTTAGAGATATCTGTCTTGCTAATTATCAGTTTAATCAACGACTATTGTCAGAGGGAGCTGACTACACCTATCACGTCATTCCAGCAAGAACTTTTTTTTGTATGGTATATATTACTACAACAACAACGACTACTACGACTACTACTACTATTAATAATAATATTAGTATTAATATTATACTAGCAATAATATTATTAAGGTTTTACACGATGTGATTGCGAAAGACGCCGTAGTGGGGGGCTCTGAAAATTTAGGCCATCTCGCGCTTTCTAATGCGCGCTGACACTACACAGTACACGGGCCTCTCTATTTCGCCGTCATTTAAACGTGACCGCTGTCGCTGGGATCCAACCCGCGACCCCCATATCAGCAGCATAGCACCATAACTACTGCTACACCTCTAAATACTTTCGTAATAACAATCTGTGCAGGTTTACTGTGGATCCACCCTGCCAGCCAAGAGAGTAGGTGTTGTAGCCCTTCAAATGCGTTTCCGGCCACCAAAGATTTGTGGCGAAGATTATGTGTGTGTGGGGGGGGGGGGATGGCAATATAGTAGTAGTGACTGGTCAAATAAATGCGATTTGTTCAACCGAAAACATTATTTGTCTCGTGCGTAAGAAGGCTTTGCTGAATTCGGCGAGATGTGACAATATTTCCCGAGGCGGCAGCACAGCACGAAGGATGAAAAAAGAAAAATCGATGTAATAGATGCCGGAAGAAATTAGGTGACTCTCAAGTGTAAGATTGTGAGCCCTTTGATTGCCAAATGTCGCATGACGTCATTCTGATGTCATTTAATCTTGTACACGTTACATCGTTTGATGGAAGACCACAATACAACATACCGACAACACCAAAAAGAAGACGGAAATAGCTTTCACCTTCCAAACGTCGTAGGCAAATGCAGAAACATTTGCGTGACTTTTTGGGCGAGGATGACAGTCACCATATCTCTTCGGAGCTAGGATAGCTCCCACATGCATGGAAAAAAATATGTGGCCATGAAATATGTGTACATAAAGATGGATGACCGGCACCTCACTTTTAAATCGCTGCTTTCAAATCTATACTAATATATTCTAGCCATAATATTGTTTGCTTTTTTGCTTATACAACGTGCCCTCGCGCATGCAAAACGCACGAGAAAACAATTACTCAAGGCGTGCATCTGCGTCAATACGTGGATGGTTGTGTTTAATACAGACTGTTGAAGTTGTCCTTTCTTTGGCGCGGCATAAAAACTTGCGTTTTAAATTGCGATACCAGCACGCAACTTACTTAGCGTTAACAATGGGCATGCATGGCAGGTTGCAAGAGCTGCTCGCCAGCAGTGGAAACCCGAATACATGAACACGCGAAGTACGATGGTTGCCAGAGCATGCTCGTCAGCAAACTGAACAATCGCAAGTTACAAATGTTGTTCTGTTCTGTCCACCTGAGCAAAATGGTATCTCGGTTTATTGATTGAGTGACTAATGAATTGATTGATTGACTAATTGATTGATATGTAGGGTTTAACGGCATAAAACCACCATATGATTATGAGAGATGCCGTAGTGAAGGGCTCAGGAAATTTCGACCACCTGGAGTTCTTTAACGTGTACCTAAATGTGAGCACACGGGCTTACAACATATCCGCCTCCACCGGAAATGCAGCAGCCGCAGCCGGGATTTGAACCCGCGACCAGCAAAATGGTATCTCGTGCTCTCAATTTCTAAAGAAATGGCGAGCCACTTGCTGGCTGATATTTGTGCAATATTTGTAAGTGAGTAAGTGAGAATTGTTGGCGTTCTACGTGGGAAAACCACATTATAGTTTCGAGAAACGCTATATCCAGGGATTTTGACACTTCGACTAATAAAGGGGTCTTAACGCACACCTAAATCTATTTGTTAACTTTGTGTATTTGAATGCGTGTTAGAATAGTGCAATGAGTGCAGGTGACACGAGGTGTCTGCTTACCACTCGTTGACCACTATCAACATTTTTTTTCTGAAGTCCACATCACAACATTTGTAGCATCGCACTTTCACTCATAGGAATCCCTGTATTTTGCTGCAGCTGCCATTCAATAACTATCATAGCTATACTAACTGAGGCAGTTCCGGATGGAGTGATCTGGTTCATGGGATCTTTAAGGGGTCGAGTATAACTTCGATAAGGAGAAAGTGACTCTACTGCCAGAGAATAATCCTTTCAAGAAACCACTGCAAGATGTTACTTGAAAATGCCTCGTTTGCAGTTTTTTAAGTTCACGCTTAAATTATTAGCTAAAGCTGCACGCAGGTGCCAGTTGTGCCACGTGGATATCAATAGGGTGAAAAGACACAAGAAATATCCTATCGCCTAAAGCAGCTAGCCTTCGCATATCTTCTGCTAGCTCGGTAGTAATCGCCGTTATTTTCGCGTTTTCAAAGCTAGCGAGATAGTGAAAACACACTGAAAGCTAAACTTTATTGTTTTGCCTTCTTCTATTGTGTCAGGCATGTGCAGTTTGTGGTTTCTTTTTCTTCTCTACAAATAAGACCTGATGTTTTTCATACGCCAGACAACCCACAAGGTTCCGGCGGGCTTCGTTTGGTATACTCGTTACACGTAATAGATCACTGAACGGACTAGTGAGAGCAAGCAAAATCACTAACGGTAGTTGCGGCCAGAAATACGCCCCTGTTAAAAGAGTAAAGGTGCACTACACTGACTGTTTTGTGGTTACGCTTCCATAATGCGTTGCACTTGCCATAAAGCTGAAGTTCTACGCGTAATCCTCAACCAGCTTTTTTTTACCGTACGACTCAGAAGTTGATTTATTTATTATTGGTAATAGGGAAGTTTTTAAACAGCAATGTCCACAGAGTAACGCTACATGTCACACATGCGCATGTAGCGAATTGTTACTCCTGCAGTATCAATTCTTATCGTTGTGTTTGGGGTTGTCACAGTATATTCCGAATAAGGCATTACCTACTTGTCTAACTTTGTGGCCAAACAGAGCAGAAAACATTTTGAATCGCACACAGGAACGCCCTTCGGCTCGTTTTCCACGGTGTCCTGCAAAGATGTTCGTGAACGAACTATAGCCGACATAAAAGTATTTTGCTAAGCGCGTAAAATGCGTAAATACCGGCATGAGTGTGAAGAAACTACACGAAGGTTGCAGGTCAGACACATAAAACGTGCACAAACTAGAAGTGCACACCTTGTCGTGCTTAGTTTGTGTGCCAGGGGCGTAGCCAGGGAGTGGAACATTGGGCCCGTGCCCCCCCCCCCCCCTCCTCTTCTCCTCCCTAAATTTTTTCCCCATCGTATAGAAAGCGGGAAATGACGATTTCAGAGGCATGGCCTCTCCGAAATCAAGAAAGTACCCGCACCCTAAAAAAAAAACAAAAGTGTGGCTACTCGCCTAGCATGGGCCTGTTCGATGTTTCCAAATTGTTCTCTTCTTCGCGTAGTTTAAACTTGTCTTTAAAATCGATTATATTAATAAAGCGCAGCAATATACCCTATCGCTTGTAAAACGCAAACGCATCGCACGACATACTTTATTATTAAACCTCAAAAACAGTAAAGCACCACTTGTTCTTTTTTTGTATTTCACTTCTGTCGTCGTTGGCGCGCAAGGCAACATGACACTTGAAATGGCAAGTAAGAGCACTAAAGCACAATCGCGAATGTACAGTACCCGTGAATTGAAATGAATTAATGTTTTTTTTGTAACAAGCGCTATGAAAAATTTTTACACTTAACCTCGTGGTTTCATTGCAAATCTCTTCAAATACGTCATGTTTATGGTTTGATAAGCGGGTTTTAACGTCCCAAAACCACCATATGATTATGAGAGACGCCGTAGTGGATGTCTCCGGAACTTATAATTTTGGCTACCCGGGGTTCTTCAGCTACCCGGGGTTCTTCCCAAATCTGGATAAACTTCATGTCAGCTATAAGGTAGTTAACTTAGCATTACGTCGATATGAGACGATCCATAGAAGCTGGAAATCATAGTACGAGCATTACTTAGCAACTTAGTTTTTCGATTCGATCTTTGAGTATATGGCAGTTCTCTGCTACGTGCGACTCATTAAGCATGCAGAACTTCCGCATGGACCAGCCTTGCTGTTCCAAATAGTGCCTCCAACTGTTAGCATCGAGAGTGATTCCCAAATAGGCATTTTAGATGAAGGCGGAAAGGCTGCAGGCGCATGGGCCTAGATATGGGTGCACGTTAAGGAACCCCAGGTGATCCAAATTTTCGGAGCCCTCTACTACGGCGTCTCTCATAATATTATGGTGGTTTTGAGACGTTAACTCTACATATATATATCTATCTCCAAATGAAGCCTAATATATTTTCGAACGCCGAGGAGAGAAATGCAATCGCGGATAAGTTGCAAAGTCTAATGTTTGCTGAAACAATCGTCATTATCGAGCGTCCGGCTACTGACAAGGGTGCATACTTAGAGAGTGTTCCTAAGGATCAAATTTTATCTTGCTGATTTCAGCACGGCGCGTTCAACTGGAGCGGTGGATCTGAAGAAAGAAAGCAGGGGGTTAAAGGCCCCTCGTGCTCTATGCCGCCACAACAATCCACCCCGTTTTATTTTTTTCTTGTTTTTAAACTTTCTTTTCTATTTAAAATTCCGTTATTTTATTCTTCGTCTAAGAAAGGAAACTACGCCCATGTTTTTGCGCGTACGTATATTGTTTGTTTCTCTTTTCTTGATGAACCCTGCTCCTATCGTTTCGTGCCAGGGGGTGGCGCACACTACTCACTCCGCGGGAGAGGGTGTGCGTGACGCAGACGCCACCGCCAGGCTGCCCATCAAAAAGGGCCTCCGCCGGAGGGGACGCTACCAATTCGCGCCCATCCTCTGACGGTTCGTGTTAGGTCTTTGCTCCTTCGTGCAGTACTTTGCAGCCATGCCCGCCATTCTGTACAACCTCCCCGGCAGCCCACCCTGCGGCTTCGTTCGCTCACTCGCCAAGCACCTGGGAGTGGAGCTTACGCTCAAGGACGTGGACTTTGCGAAGAAAGAACACCTTAGCGAGGAATACCTCAAGGTATGTGGGCGTGACTTCTCTCCTAAGATTGACGAGGGCTGGTTTTCATCGATTGATGAGCTCAACAGCGCCTTTGGCGTGCAAAAGTTTGGTGAAATGGGCCTTGAAATCCTTTTTTCGTAAATAACGAACGAGAGAGGATCGGTGCGCCATGCTGATGTATTGGGCAGTTGACACGTGTTTTCTGTATGCGTCTCTACGTAACGTTTTCTACTGTGGTTCGCCCTTTTGTACCGATTCAGTAGTTGCGAATGTATCGGTAATTCGCGTTCCGGTGCCTTGAGTACATTTTTCTGGGCTGGTTCATCGCTCATCTCGTGCGTATTTAGAGTGCTCTTATTTCTGCCAAGAGCATGCCAGTCTCGCGTTGGCCGTGTGTCCGCCTCGTTGACTTTCCTGTTCCATGGCTTGTGTGAGAACCACTCCTAGGCATTTTATACGCCGGCATTATGAAGTACTTCGGTATCTCGCACTCTTGCAGGCCTGTTACGCAACCGCATATCACCCGAACTTGTCTGCATTGACGTATTCAGCCATGCTCTATCCCTCCGTGCGGCAACGTTGTTTCAAAACGCTGGTTTGTCATAACCCATTATTGTTGCATACATTTCTACTTCAACATGTTTTGTGCACGTTTCTTCGCTCCCAACCTTAGCGAGTGCGAAGGCGACATCACACCCCTTTTTTTTTGTGTTTTCTTGCAACACAGCCAAAAATAACCCTCGTACCACTCTTTTTTTTCGTCTTTATTCAAATTTTCTTCATTATGATGCCTCAGCTATTTCCGCACTTCTACTATTTCCCCTGCTGTTGCACGCCCAGTGCTGTGGGCACCTCTTCTACGTCGGCAAATTATTCGAATAAGTAATAAATCCTGTTCAGTATAGCCTTTGCGTGCAACAGGTGGGTCACTTAGGGTAGTAGCGCGTTCCTTTGATGGTCCTCTACAAGCCACTTTCTTTCCTTTTATGCTCTGCACACGTTCTTGAAACCCGTCTTCGTATAGCAATTCCTAAATGCTTGCCATGCCGGCTGGATGCTTGCCGGCTGGATAGTACTGGCTGTTGCCAGTACTATCCAGCCGCGTCAACTACTGTTCTTCGTGAGTACACCCACTTTAACGTCTCTTAGTCTGTCACATGGCATGCGTTTCGACTTCTTTCACTTATTCTTATCCACACCATTGTTTAGTGTGCGTTACACAATCCCTGCCTTGCAACTTCTCGCTTCCGACATTATCCTCTTCGGCTCACGCTCTGTTTAGTCGTACGCACTGTTCAGACTCAAGTCCGTGCTTCTTCTTTGCAGATCAACCCATTCCACAAGGTGCCTACCCTCGTCGATGACGACTTCATTGTCTACGAGAGGCAAGTATATTATCGTCCTTCTGTTGTATCTTTCAGATTTATGTTCCCTACTTCAGCTATCTCTACCAACAATCACCACAGTGCATCCAGTTTGTTTCGGCACCTCCTACTGTTATACTTGTTAACCATGTCACTTGTGATTTCGTCATGTAACAATACACTTACAAAATAACTTCTCCACTGCGCGTTTTTTTCCACTTTTATTTCCATTCTCCCACTTCGCTCAACCCACATCTCCTTGGCCCTTACTTCCTTCCATTGCTGGCATTGCTGCCAAGCATCCCCTCCGCCCGTCTTTCATCGAGCGTACTCTATCCGACCTTGCCATTATAGCAGCCTTCCTTCACTTGAAAGCAATCGCCCGCACAATGCATCCTCTATCGTGCCGACTCGGCCAAAGAATTGCACCAGATGGGCACTGCCTTCGCGTTTCCGGCCCGTCGGCGTCGTACGTTCCTCGTCAACCGGCCTAGTAGACTTTTATTCGCTCCGGGAATGGGTTTCCCATGCTCGGTGCAGATCTACTACGTTTGTATTTTTCTACTTTCCTCCCGCTCCTTTCCCACCCTTGCCATAACGTCGTTGTGTGCCAGTCTTCCAGTAGAAAATCTACAAGCATTAGCATAATTGAATATTGCAATCTGCACTACTTGCGCGCATAGAGCATCACTTCACTCCAACTACGAGTTACGGAACACTGCTCGTCGGCTGATTTTCTTACTGTCCCTACTTCCGCAGCAATGCCATCGCCTACTATCTCCTGCGGAAGTATGCTCCAGAGTCTGATCTCTACCCGGAGTGCTACAAGGAGCGAGCACGCATCGACCAGTGTCTCGCCGCTGTTGCCAGTACTATCCAGCCGCGTCAACTACTGTTCTTCGTGAGTACATTCACAACACAATTCAGTGTGGAAAATCGGCCTAGCCATTGAACTAGACCCGCTTCATTTATGGTGCCCAGATAGTGTCTACGCAGGCCTTAACTCATTACATATTCAAAACTGTCACTTAGGTGACAATATTTAGGCATTTCAGTGCCCGATTGTTGTCGGCAACAAAGTGCGTCATCCAGTAACACATCTGGTTTACTTGCGAAATTGAATTGCTGCACAAACGTGAAAGAAAAGAGAGACGGGAACTGCGCTCTTTCCTGTCTCCCTTGTTTTCCTTCAAGTTTGTGCAGTAATTCAATTTTTCAACTATGAACCAACTAGTCTGCAAAAACTACTGGTTCACTTCTTTTTCGCTTTATCTTAATCGTGGTCAGTTGCGAGCAGTTTGCTGTTGTTTTTTTTATGCAGCAGATACACCTCTGAATTCCGCTGAGTAGGCGCAGCGATTTCTCATTGTCGCTGTTCTTATTCTTGCTTACCCCTCCGAAGCTTTCTAGCGTACCCTTTCGTGCGAATGCGCCCATGATCCTTGTTGCTAATTTACGCAGCTTTGATTCGTTTATCGTTCACACGCGTTCCAATTTCATTTCCAGCGTCCACGCTTCTGGGAGAACAAGAAGCCAACTGACGAAGAGGTCGCCGCCTTCGAAGAGAATGTTCTCAAGGGTTTACAGTATCTCGTGACTGACCAGTTTGCCACTGGCGACAAGCTCACGCTCGCTGACCTATGCCTCGTAAGCAACCTGGCCATCTCTCTCGAGGTATGTTGCATTCTTCAATTCTACTTTCGTTGTCTCGTTCAGCATTCAATTTTTTTGTCTGTTTCCTATATTGCCTACACCTACTTTTGCTACTGTTTCTTGCGCAGTAATTGTCATCTCATCTGTCTTTTGCCGGGGCATTTTCATTGCTGTTCTTTCTCTCCTTAATTCGCTGCGCCCTTTTCAGAATGGGTCTGTGGATGCTTCAAAGTTCCCTAAGCTGGCTGCCTACTACGAGCGTGTGAAGCCTGAGCTTGCCTACTTCGAAGAAATCTACAGGCCGTCTATCACCTACCTTCAGCAGCGTTGGAGCGAGCTTAAATGAAGTTAGCCACAAGAAGTTCAACAAAACTGTTTACCTGACTGTTTACTATTTTGTCTCCTATACAATAAAATATATTTTTCTTTTACCTGTTGTGTCACTAAGTTTTATTACCGGATTTCTGAAGCCCTTGGAGCATCTTTCTTTAGTTTCCACACGCTTTACTAACCTGCGTTAAAGCATTACAGCTGGTTTTCTTGCAACACTCAAGTCTGTCTCACAGCGCATGCCACTCAGTGGTCTAAACACGCAGGTAATAGCCGGAGCACTTCAGCGCATGCCGGTTCACATAGATGTGGTGTGCAGCATTCCTTAACTTGATATCATAAGGGCGTGCGGGCTTTAATCATTCCTATGTGCACCACGCCAACTCTTAAAACTGACTTAAACTGGACTGAGCTCCCTAAGTCCACATAGGCCTTTTTTTAAATTTTCAACTCGTCAGGAATTCCGGCCTTTCTTAAGTTTCGAAACCGTTCTGCCTTTATTTTTGGCCTGGGCGGAGGGGGACAGTCTCCTATGCATTCCCCTCGCCGCTAAACCAGAACCTATTAAGATGAATCTTCCCATATTGCTGGCGGAACACTGATAATTGCTTTATGCGTAAATGTGCTTGTCGCATACGGTTCTACGCATGTCTCGAACATAACAGCTCATGGTACAATAACCGTATGACCTATCAATGTCGCGGGCTTGAAGTTAGCTTCTGGGCGCAGTAAGACTTTTGCAGAAAATTCATGCAAAACTTGGGATCATTGCTGCAAGGCAGGCTGTTCAAGAGATTTACCCCTACTTTATATACGAAGAGAAAGACTGAGGAATGTTGAATCGCTGACTATGTGTATGTTGGCTTATTACGAAAAAGATGAGGGCGAATCGGGCCTCGTGGCAGAGGCCAAATTCCGAAATCTTTCTTTTGCATGCACTGCAAGTAAAATACTGTTTGAACACCTGGTTATTTCTGCAGTTCGCCGGGAATCTCAGTATAACTGAATTTGAAAGTTTTATGCAGTCGCTGTACACTTACATGCTTGTAGTACTTTGTAGTGTAGAATATATTGCAGTCTTTCAATTTCCAAGGACATGGTCGCGGGCTCTGGCGGCTGCATTTCCGATAGAGGTGGAAATGTTGTAGACACGTGTGCTCAGATTTCGGTGCACGTTAAAGAACCCAAGGTAATCGAAATTCCCGGAACCGTGCACTACGGCGTCTCTCATAATCATATGGTAGTTTCGGGACATTAAACCCCACATATCAATCATTAATTTTCAAGGACATGCCGCAGTGGTCTAGTGACTAAGATACTCGGCTGCTGAATCTAAAGTCGCGGGATCGAATGCCGGCTGTGGTGGCTACGTTATCAATGGAGGCGTAAATGCTGTAGGCCTGTATGCTAAGATTTAGGTGCACGTTAGAAAAAACTAAGTGGAAGAAATTGCCGGAGTTCCTCACTACGGCCTCTCTCAAAATCATGTGGTGGTTGTGGGACGTATAACCTCCCATATCAATCATTTCCAAGTTCAATCTTGGTCCGAATGACATAGCCTAACACCTTTACGCTACAATGGCTCGTGTAATATGTCATCCTTCACGCTCAGGCTAGGTACAGTCTGAAGTAAACAACTGCGCGCAGAACAAGTACGGATAGTGAACGAAGGACAAATAGCAGTGTGCGATGTTCGCAACCAGTAGTTCTGTAAAAGAAATTATCTGGAACGCCTGGCGCAGCTGATATAGTACTCCTTGACCCGAGTAGATGTGACTCTTCATCTAAATGAGATAAAAAATGAAATACAAGCTTTTCGCCGATTTCATGTCTTTTGCAGCAAAAAAATATTCAAACTATCTCCACGCTACAAATAGCATAAAACATGAAGCTAGGTGAGTGCTTGACGGGTGAGTGCTTGACGGGCTAGAACAGTATTTCAGTGTGCCTTGGCACTGATTTGTCGCTCACTCGATGATTCGATGAGCAGATGGTGTGTGAACAATGCAAACAAGCTTTTGAATGTCGTTAACTGCCACTACTAATGCGACCAAGCTGTCCCACAATATTTGTGCAGAAATAACACAGTAGTGTGGAAGGAGATGTGCGTTGCTGCATGTACTCGTGCTCCACTAAAAGAACGTGCTTTGAAACCAGCTTTCGTTGGGTGAACTTGCTTGAAAAAAGTTGCACGTGCATGAAGGAGGAGTGTACTTCTGACACCACAGTTCACTGACAATATTCTCAGAGCGGCGGGCATTTAGAGGAAGCAAATATGAATGAAGAACCATAAAAAACAAATTAGGAAGTAATAACTTTGTATGAAAATTGTCTAAACTATACTAGATTAAACAATTCTTTTATATCAGCTAAAAAAAGATCATTGTGCATTCTAGCCATAAGCTTTTGTAACACAGTTTTCTTTGGTTTACACTGGGTTACATTGACAGTTTCATGCCATTTTGAAAAATAAAGCAGAATGGTAGGCATTGAAACCTTAGAAATATAACATATAAAACGCCGTAACTCATCCGTCAGGTCTTAAACGAGGGAGTGGAAGGTTACAGATCAATGTGTAAAATCACGATCTGCATTGCTCAAGGCTGGCTGGAGCAGTGAGACAGCGGATAACGTATAAACAGAAAAGGTCGTGACGGCATAAAAGCAAATCATAGTAGCAGTGCTTTTACATTTTGAGATACTGTGCCAAGCGATGGTAGCGTATTCATTGAAATTTCTGTTCAATAAAGCGAGTCCACTTCGAAAACATGCAAATAATAAAGTGGCTTAAAATACGAGCAAACTTGGGCAGAAGGGTCATATCCAGAAACTTTTTCTCGGGGAGGGGGGGGGAGGGGCACCTTTTGAATTTCTGGAAAGGCACCATTTAAAAATGGTTATTTTTTGTGCTGTATACCAAGGAGAAGAAAAAATTGGGGTGGGGGCAGGTAGCACGGGTCCGGTGTTCTACTTGCTGGGTAGACCACTAATGGGTAGAATTGCAAAAAAGCTGCCAGGCCTCCACTGAATGCGCAGCACTGTCACAGGAAAAGCTGTTAGAGCGGCCTTTACGAGCCTTTGTTAAAAACACTTTTGGTAGCTGCTGCAAGCACACTTGCCGAATACCCACTGAGCTAATATTCTTTGTGTAGTAGACAGGCATTCACTCTCGTCATTCTTCGGAGAAGCGTGGTATCCGCTAAACACTTGCAATGATTTTCTTGGCAATTTTCATTTTCATTCAGTGGCTGACGTCAATGAAGAGTAACGCTTTAAGTGGAAATGTGCCACTTTTGATAGGTGGTGAAGTAGAAACTTTTGTAATCAGTCAGAACATTGGAAGACCTACTGGTTATGCGATTCGCATCGTGTGATGCCTTAAAACGCACTAATATTATATTCTAAAACGCTTCATTACTCATATTAGCGTGATTCATTTCCCGACATTAAGCCTACCTAAGGCAAGTGTGTGAACGAGTCCTAAGAATAGGCGTGTCTCAGCGGCAGAATACCGGGCTAGTATAAAGTAGACCGAGGTTCGGATCCCACTATGTCCTTAGTGTTTTTATTGAGTTTTGCTTTATTTTGTGCCATAGTGGTTACGGACATAGGTGACGGCGGCAGTAGACAACTACGCCCCCGCACCTGACCCACGTTCTGATCTGATAATTGCTTTCGCTTTAAAACCAAGGGCCTTCTTCTGTTGCCGAAATATTTCTTCAGACAACTTCCTAAGTTACCTTATATATATATATATATCTTACTTTTATGCCACGGCACACAATAAAGCATGTCAACACAATAAATCATTTTGAGTACTTGGCAGCGAACAAAAATTTTTGCTGGCGGGAAAAATTGTGTTTCATGAGTGAATAGAATTTATTCGAAAATACATGTCGGGTCTTTTACAGTTTACTGTGTGTTTTCTTTTCCATGTGAAATTTAACAGGCCGTAGCGTACAGCAAGCATCAGGCCACAGCGTTACACCATCAACGCTGAGTAGTCATCAGTTTGTGACCACAGGAAATGTCTAAGTTCACAAAACAGCGTGCGACATCTGCTCTAGTAAGTGCGCATAGAGAGATGAGTGAGCTCGCCCTGAGTCAAAACTGTGGCGTCCTCCAGGCCTACTTTATCGAAAGACCGTCGGCGTCATCTCTTTTGGGCTTTACAATGTTTAAGGTGTATGCCGGGAAGAGAATAAAAATCTGAGGTGGTTGGAGCGGGGATTGAAGTCGCGCTTGGACTACTGCTTGTTTCACTGATTTAACTAAGTTTTACGCTTCGCGCTTTCATGACATGCGTAGTCTAATGTTCTGTGCGTGAACTGCTTGTACCTGGTGATAAAGTCAGTAAAGACATTCATAAACGAGCGCAATCTGCTGCTAATCAATACCGAGGCAATGCAACGGGGGATCTTTCCAGTGCGCTGCGCGGCCGTTGACACTAGCTGCATTGCAAACTCTTCGCCTGTCTGAGACTGACAATTATCGAGCGTGTGGCATCCAATGTTACACTAGCCTAGGACAGTAGCAAATGCGATATGCAGGTAAGAAATATTCTAACTTCACGTTATTCGTTTGTGTATACTCGTTTATGTCTCCTGCTTACCTGAATTCACGCTATGCTCACACTGCTGTGAGATATGGGTCGTGCCAGAAAAATAAATCATGTCAGATTTTGATGCAACGCCTTGTTATCAGCAGTATTCACTCCACGTTTGAACTTACAATACAGATGTTTGGTCGTATATTATCGATAATTCGACTTGGAATATTTGTTATCCTAACCATTCGTGTGAGAAACGATGAAGAAAGGAAGTTTAGTCTTTCACATGTATGAAAGCTCAATATGTTCCTGGTTATGTGGTTATAGCGTGAGATTGGCTGTGCGTGAGTTTCTGTATGTAGGAGAGAGAGAGATGATCAGTGTGTTTGCGTGCGTGTGCACGTTTTGCGGTGTCTGTGCATGTGTTGCCGTGAGCATTTGTGCGTGTGATGCCGAGTGTGTGACGCCGTGTGTGTGTGAGAGCGAGAAAAGAGTGGATGAGTGAGGTGCTCGACTGTGTATGTGTGGCCATGTGCTTGTGTGTGTGCGTTTGTGTGAGCGAGTGAGTTCGTGGGTGTGTGCGCAAGTGTTGGTGCGTCTTTGCACGTATGTGTTCATTTCAGTGGGTGAGTGTGCTTGCGTGAGCATGAGTGTGTGTGTATGATAGAGAGAGAGAGTGTGTGGATGAGTGTGTTTGTAGGTGTGTGTGTGTGTGTGTGTGCGTGCGTGAACAAGTGAGTTTATTGTGTCTACACATGTGTTATGGTGTCTGTGTGTGTTGTGCGCGTGTGCACAACACACACACACACATGCTTTTTATTATTTATTTATTTATTTATTTATTTATTTATTTTATTTATTTATTTTTTATTTTGTCAGCTGAGTGCCATTGTATTCGCTACGGCTCGACCCGACTAGCCGGGCATCCCCCAAAGTTTAAACTTTTTTGTGCGTTGATCTTAACGTCATACCTTACCACAAATATATACTGTAGTAAGATTCGTCCCTTAGCTCGCTCCTACTGATTACTGTGTACGACAGTAGAAATTCCCAATACCCCAATTGACGCGCATGCCTACGATACTTCAAAAGGTGGTACTTGCCAGAAACATTATGCCATGATTTCAGGCAATACATTGTTATCCGCGGTATAGATGCTCAGTGTTGTTCGGTTACGTTGACCTGCGTCGCTATCGAAATGAAGCAACTGCAACTCGCAAAAAGCGGTGTACTGTGGCTTAACTGTTTTTCAGATAGCATGAATGTCGGCAAACATTCAAAATTGGAGCTGAAAGGGGGACATGGTCGGCTTGCTTCGTACTTCTTTCTACGTTTTTGCGATGTTTCACGGCGACGTGAAACTGTTTTCTCACATGCAGTAAGATTACGTTTTTTGCTTTTATTGTTCTTGCTCTCTTTTAGGGTGAAAGCAACGTGTCATGGCAGTTAGAATAGTTGCGTCTGTATGCATGTTAAGGAACTGCAAAAGACGGAGTGGTTGAAGGTACGCAGACTCCATAAATGATTTTTTTATCTTTGTTTTTAGTTAAAACTGTTTCAAGCACACATGCCGCACAAGGAATGCTTTGAAGATCTCCTATCAGACAGCTCGGAAACTTCCTAACTCCTTTATTACTTACATTTGGTGCAGCCGAGAAAATGAACTGCCATGAGGAATTTACTCTTTGATGAATGCAATTAGAAAGGAACACAGCTAAGCTCCACGCACGGTCACTGAAAGATGTTGGACCACAGTGGTGCATGCAGCAATGGTTAAGGCACTCGGCTGCTGACCAGAAAGTAGCGAGTTAGATCCTTACTACGGTGATCATATTTCAATTGAGCTGAAACGGTAGAGGCTCGAATGCTCTGCACATGGCAGAGACTGCGATGTCAGTTCAAGTTAAAAAACACCAGAAGCTTGAAATTCCGGGAGCCCTTCAACATGACGCGTCGTATTCCTACCGTTTTGATGCGAAAGACCCCTGATAAAAAAATAAAAATGTTGCTTCTAACGCTTCTGTTTTTGTTCACCTGGCGTCGTACTTGTGTTACAAAATTGTTTTCACATTATCCAAACGCCCACTCTTGTGCTAAAAAGAAGAATGTATCTGTAAAATTAACGTGCGTTTTTCATTGCGAATGTTTGGTTTCCCAAAAACCTGTTGTAAAAAATAGCGAATTTTAGGTGTGCTTATGTATTTGTCAATTGAATCCCCCCTTTTCTTTGTGAAAGGAGTAGAGGCAGTATGTGTCTTATATACATTGCTTTTTATCAAACATTGTGTGCACTGTGCAAGTAATCATTGATTAACGACATTCTCTCTTTAGGATTGACTGCTTATCAAGGAGATCGCGGAATCAGCAACTGACATTAAGAGAGAGTTTCACTCAAGATCTCGACTCACTGCTTCCTTAAAGTTGTCCTAACCACAGGTGACGGTAAGGAGAGATGCTTTGAATACCAGTGGCTTTCTGCGAGCTAGACAATCTATGATTGATTATTTTTAAAGGTGTTAAATAAACTTATATGTATTGGTGACTTTATTGCTAACTTTGACGACTTATGCTTTGAATGTACGAGAGCGATAAAATATGAATTCTTCTAAAATGGTTCAGCGCGGCTGCGGCAGCTGCATTTCCGATGGAGGCGAAAATGTTATAGGCCTGCGTGCTCAGATTTGGGTGCATGTTAAAGAACCCCAGGTGGTCGAAATTTCCGGAGCCCTCCACTACGGCGTTTCTCATATTCATATGGTGGTTTTAGGACGTTAAACCCCACATATCAATCAATAAATCCTAAAATGGCTCACGTTTTTTTTTTCAGACATTTTCTTATGCACACCAACATTTTTTACAATGCTTGTTCTGTTCTTCTTGTACATTTTTTTTTCTTAAACGCAAGTGCTTGTTTACGAACAATTAGGCATATAGTCTTGTACGCCTTCAGATGCCATGTTCTACAGGACACGCTCACGCAACCCGAACAATGGCCGCGTAATGCGAAAGCTGTCATCGGTGTCGAGTTTGTGTTTTTCACCCATGCAATAGAAAAACTGATATTTTTAAGACTGCAATTACGTGTCATATTGTGAAAAAAGTTCTTCTTTTTCTCATTGTGCTGTAGTTGCCTGTTGAACCAATAAAAAACCTATCACTTCAACGAAACGAAGAAATCGCTCTTTGGTTTCAGCAAGCGATAAAGTACGGATATTCACACGTGTACTGTTACATGTGCTGCACAGCTAGGTTAGTAGTCAGATTTAGTTAGTAGCGTTGCATCAATGCAGACGTTCCACATACAAGCGGAGCACTAAAACTAAAGGACGAACAATCACTCTCTTATTAGGGGCCTTCTGGGTTTCATCGTCCTGCTTATGCGCAAAATGCCAAGAGTTATGGCATGTGACACACAAGAATATACCTAAGGAGGAGCACGATTATGATCACCCATTATTTGCAGGGGCTCTACTAAGTATAACAGGTCTACCCATTCTCCACCAATACAGGTGTCACCAGAAGCAGTGTATGCACCTATTTTTTTTCTCAGTGTTCCTTCTGTGACACATTGCGAAGCAGTCGCTCCGCGACTGTTTCCAACTGTGGCCGAGCAACGGAAGCGTGGCGCGTCCTTTTGTGCTTCCTTCTATGCACGCCTAATCTTTCACACTTTTTGCGTGGCTTTATTGTGCGGAGAAAAAAATGTGTAAACAGAGTGATGAGAACTACCACCGAGGCTGTCGTGTGGCTTGCCCTTTTCTGAATGCACATGGTGGAGCTTCGGAATAATTTGGCAGCACGTGTTCTTCGGGCATGACATTTGCGGCGTCCGCGTTGACAGATGGGCATATTACCCTCATCTCACGAAAAAAGACAGAAAGCAATCGTCTTTGTAACTGACCTAGCGCTTGCATGCATCATATTGTCCAACCTTCAATCACAATCGTCGAGTCGTTACAACGTGGGCTGCCCTAAACTGATAATTAAGAGGACCAGCAGGGTGAATGACAGTTACTTTTAATTATGAGTTGTGTCATGTGTGTAAGCCCAGTCTGCCATGTGTATCTTGACGAAATTACGTAAGCATTATTTCATACAATTTGCACTTTTCGAAAAAACAGCATTCCGGATTTTGATATGTGCTGTTGGCGTTGAAGTGTTTGTGCGCTCGCATACATTAGTTCCAATTACTGCGTGAGTTTTCGATAATACCCTTGAAAATTTGTATATCACATGCACACAGGTACTAGATCTATTTATTACGCAATGAATTCAGACAATTCGTTTGGTTCGATAGAACTATAGGTGAAACTGACCTAATGCGACGTATGACGAGTGGTTCGTATATCTATTTTGTCTACTCTTCGCTGGTAGAAGCAATAGTATTTCTCCGCGAAGTTTTTTCATGCCTTTAGCAACTTCACTGCTTTGTCATTTTCACGTTTTATCACTATCCGAGTTTCAATTTCCAAGCCCCCCATTGTCAGCGAAAATTGAGGTAAACGTGTAAAAAATCGACAACTAGTCTTTATTGTTTGCAAACACATAGTGCTATAAGTACAATTCACACGGTGAATGAAAGTGCACGTACAAGAAAAAAATTAGTTGTTATTATCACGCCGAAGTAATGCTGTAGCTGCTTAGATGCTATAGACCAAGGGAGGGTAGCCTGAAATTGAAATTATAAGGTTCCACGTCTTGATTATTACAGACGCGTCGACAGCATTTTATTAGTAATCGCGGTTGAGCAATCATTACTGCAGTGCATGCTAACTTCAAGTCGCCTTCTATCTCACGTATTCTGCATAGGTTCGCATTCAGAGCTAACGTTGAGACATTGTTATAAAACCTAATGAAGACGGGGTACGAAAAAATCCCGCATATCGACGATGTGAATGATGAATAAGGAACTTGCTCCAGAGAATAAATCTGGTAAACCCGGAATCCTCTGTACATATGCTCAATCATCATCATATATACACGTATCAAAAAAGTTGTGGTGAGATTGTATATACACGTAGTATACACAAGGTTTATTATATACGTATAAATGTACTATATACATATATTTACTTAATAATGCAGTATATACATTTTGCTCAGGAGCTTATTTACGGATCAAATAAGCTCGGAGTAACGTTTTTTTTGGTATAATGACTTTCTGAACCCTAAAGTACAAAGCCAGAGAATCATGAATAATAGGGTGTAGTGGAACGTTCGAGAAGGGTCCTGATGGTGAGCCCTCCGCGCTGCCGACTTGGCTCCGGCAGTGTTTATAGTGGGTAGTGGGTAGAGGTATCGACGCGCACTGGGTGATGTGATGCGAAAGAGAAAAAAAAACACACCGAGAGCGAGCGCTATATATAGGGAACAGAAGCTCAAGTTTGTGGAGTGACGACAACGCCGTGCCTGGCCCTGGTGGTGAGTTCTGGAAAAGTTGAGGAGAGACGCGGGAGAGGTCACAGGTGAGTCGGTGTGTTTCGCCGATAAGGGAGCGCGTGCCACACATGCGCCACGCGTTCTGCAGTCGGTGCGGGCAAAGCACCATGCCGTCAGCTTAGCGCGCTAAACCGAGACGTTCGTTGTGCGAAGTTGCCTTTCCGCGATGGAAGAAGTGGTCCCACGGAAGCGTCGGCGAGGTTTGAATTATTGTGTGGTGGGCTGCCTCAACAATCCAGACAGCACCAAGGGACGGTCTCCACGTGTAATGTTGTATCTATTTTCCAGCAAGTAAAAGCCGGTGAACACAGCCGCGTTCGTGGGAGATGGAGCAAGCTTGACACAAGAGCCGAAAAAAGAAAAAAAAACAAGGCGGGTCACTTCAACTTCACTCACTGTGGTTAAACAGCAGCTTGCTGCTTCGCGGCGATGTCAGCGGGTCATGCTTCCACGGTGCGGAGGACATGACTGTAAAACTTCTCGGACATTTTAATGCAATGACCGTGTAATTTATACCTTAGTTATACTTAGCACGTCGCAAACGTTTGCAAATAACAGTACATGGCTGCTACTGCTAGATACCACATCAAAAGAACAACTATATGGTTTCCGGAAATGTCAACACAGTACATCGATTGAGTACGCGGCTTCATGTCGGCAGAATGAGATCTACCTTGAGGCTGATGCCGTACATGGTATTATCACGGATGACCTGAGAAATGTGTTTCGCAGTGACTCGGGCGTCCTCGTCTTCCGTCGTCTGCTCCACATCATAAACTTGGCTAACGATCTTTACTGCATTGGTTAGATTCGCTTCTCGTAAGTGCTTGTCCAGCTCAGAGATCTTCAAGAAGCCGCACTGTCGGTGGTACATTGTGAGGTGACTCAAACTCAGCGCGCGCTCTCTGCACGAGCACGTAAACGAGCAGCAGCGCATTTGCGGGAAGGGAAAACGTGCAAAATACATCCTCGATTTCTACTTTTCTACCAAATATGACACTTTCAGTCCATAGTCACAGCACTGCCACGCGTTCCTTTGGCTT
Source organism: Rhipicephalus annulatus (assembly GCA_013436015.1). Taxonomy (NCBI): domain Eukaryota; kingdom Metazoa; phylum Arthropoda; class Arachnida; order Ixodida; family Ixodidae; genus Rhipicephalus; species Rhipicephalus annulatus. The sequence continues at coordinate 55,200 of WOVY01005856.1, read as the reverse complement.
CCTATAGGCGCGGTTACCTAGCGGTCTCCTACCAAACTAGAGCACTAAGCGAGAGTGGACCTAGCGTGGCCTGAGTGGTCGTGCGCCATTTAGTAAGCGCTCTTGAAACGATGGATGGATGGATGGATATGGCTGTACCCTTTAGATCGGGCGGTGGCTAGCGCCACCAAGCCGTAGTACCTAATGAACCAAAAACTATATTTATTTTTTCCCTAAAAAGTGAGTTTGAGGATTCGTACTTTGCAGTGAAGAGTTTAATTTTCACTCGTGCCTTGACTTTAGCCACCAATCAGATAACCTCCTTCTAGTTAAGTCTACCCGCTTAAAGTCTATTTTGCCCTCCCGGTCCCTAAAGCCCAGTGCTTTGAAAAACGCAGCGCCATCATCCTGAACTATAGGGTGAAGCCCTTTACAGAACATTATCAAGTGTTCGGCAGTTTCTTCTTCCTCTCCACACGCACTGCATACTGTGTCTACCCCTTCGTATTTGGCCCGATATGTCTTGGTTCGCAGTACTCCCGTCCGGGCCTCAAACAGTAGAGAACTACCCCGAGTATTATCATAGATCCTTTCCCTGGCAATTTCCTGCTTAAAGGTTCGATAGGTCTCTAGTGCGGACTTCTTAATCATGCCCATTCTCCACATGTCAGTCTCCGTTTCCTTTACTTTCTTCTTAACCGATAGTTCTTTTTGGTTTGGCCACCTGCTGTTTTCTAAGTATTTACCAGTCAACTTCCTGGTTCGCTTCCTCCATTTCGTATCGAAATTCTTCATGTACAAGTAGCTGAAAACCTTCCTAGCCCAACGCTCTTCCCCCATTTCTCTCAATCGTTTCTCAAATTTTATCTTGCTGCTAGCTTCCCTGCCCTCAAATGATGTCCATCCCATATCACCTTGTACTCCCTGATTTGGTGTATTCCCGTGAGCTCCTAAAGCAAGCCTACCTATTCCCCGTTGCTTAATTTCTAATCTTGCTTGAACTTCTGATCTCATGCACAAGACCGCATTGCCGAAGGTCAGCCCAGGAACCATGACCCCTTTCCATATTCCTCTCACAACATCATACCTATTGTAATTCCACAGTGCCCTATTTTTCATGACTGCTGCATTCCTGTTACCTTTAGTCGTCACGTATATATCGTGTTCCCTCAGATACTCGGTCCCATTGCTTATCCAAACGCCCAGATATTTGTATTTATGTGTTATCTCTAGCGTGACCTCCTGTATTCTAAGCTCACTACCTTCGTTGTCATTGAAAATCATGACTGCTGATTTTTCCTTACTGAATCTAAAATCTAACCTATCTCCCTCATTACCGCAGATGTCCATCAATCCCTGCAAATCTTCCTTGTTGTTGGCCATTAGCACTATATCATCTGCGTACATTCATGCTGGTAGTGCCTGATCAATAAGTTTTCCTTGTTTGACTAAAGAGAGGTTGAAGCCCAGCCCACTTCCCTCTAATTTTGCTTCTAATCCTTGTAGATACATCATGAATAATAAGGGTGACAGGGGGCACCCCTGCCTAAGCCCCCGTTTTACCTCTGCAGGCATGGATACCTGTTTTTCCCACTTTATAACTACCTTGTTACCTTTATAGATACCCTTTAAAAGATTTGTGACTACATGTTCCACGCCTAGTGTGTCCAGTATTCCCCACAATTCCTCTTGAACCACGCTATCATACGCTCCCTTGATATCCAAAAATGCTAGCCACAGAGGCCTGTGTTCCTTTTCTGCTATTTCGATGCACTGCGTCAGTGAGAACAGATTGTCTTCCAACCTCCTGTGTTTCCGAAACCCATTCTGCAGTTCCACCAGCACCCCCTCATCATCTATCCACGCCTGCAGTCTTTCCTTTATAATCTGCATCGCCAGCCTGTAGACCACTGATGTCACTGTTATAGGACGGTAGTTGTTTATGTCAGCTTTGTCCCCCTTTCCTTTATAGATCATGCTCATCCTGCTAAGTTTCCATCCATGGGGAACTTCACCATCGATTATTATTGTGCTCACTGCCTCTCTCAAAGCCTGCTTAGACTTCGGACCTAATGTCTTTATCAGCCTAATTGGAATGCCATCTGGGCCTGTTGATGTACTACTAGGGACCCTTTTCTCAGCCCTTTCCCACTATTGTTGTGAAAATGGAGCCATTGCACCAATTGATTCGTCCTTGTCTATTGTGGTGCATAAAGTACTTTGTTGAAATTTTTCTGTCACCCTTGTTCTTATATATTCAATAGCTTCGTCCCCTTCTAGCCTAGCACCTTGGGCTGTAGTTATAAAACTCTGCTCTAGGCTCGTCTCATCTAGGCTCGTCTCAACGAAGAGCACAGCTCTGCGCCTCTAGTGGGAGCCACGAGCACTAGCGTACACACCGGCGCAACGACGAGAAAGAAAGCTCCATCAGAAGGAGCAAGCTCATAAAAGGCACGCGTACCAAGAAGTGCAAAAGAAGGTATCAAAGCATGCGATGGGCGTAATCTCCTGGAACGTGGCGAGGAAAGAAGAGCGAAAAAAGATGAGGCTCGGAGTGGTGGCAGTATAAGATTTTCTGCAAGCCGTATTGTGTAAACCGTTAAATTTCCATTTTTACATGAGCACGCTCGATATTACGGGCTATGGACGGATACTGAAGGTTCTTTCCAAAACATATTCTTTAAAAGTGGTTTTGTACTTTTTATTACGGGTAATTGCGTAATAGTTACTAGATAGCTTTATTTTATAGGTACAGGAATTTGTGAAGATGTGCACAGCAAAAGTTACCGTGCCCACAGTGTACCACTGGCTTGTTTGAGAAATGGCCTGTACAAGAGCTAGACTCTGTCATCCTCGGCAGTAGCCTCGTTAGTTCGTGACGATTTTCCGCTCCTCGCGACTGCGTCAGAACCTTGAGGTGGTGCAAACGCTAGCGCTGTGAAACGTTGAACACGGAAATGACTATGTTATTGATGCTTTCCGCGTACTTTGAAACTGCCGATGATGTTCGAGAGTGAATATTCTTGCGACTGTGATACCACGCGAGCTTATTCACCCGTGAGGTGATTCCAGCATGCTTTCTAATTTAAGAAAAAAAACTTCATATATATTCAGCTCGTATTCAATGCTGAGCACTCTTAAAGCGAAACAGAAATTTAAGATAACACGAAGTTCTCAAAAGCTATAAGAAATACTGCCGGCAAAAGAAGTCACCGCAGAAGAGGACATGATACTTCATTTTTTGTAAGTTCAGGACAAGCGTTGTGAGCGAGCAAACGGAAAGCAATTTCATAAAACCTCTCTTAAAGCAATTTCATGAAACCTTTCTTAAAACACCAAAGCAATAATAATGACGCGCAAGAAGGGACGCACAAAGCACTTCAAGAATTGCGTACCCATCGTCTCTTTTGATATTTATACAAAATAATTAGGCAATTAACTTTCTTTTACACTGCGCGCGCGTGTGTTTGTGTTTCTGTGTGTACGTGCATGCGGGCTGGCGCACGCTACATGCGCCATCAGTGGGAGAAGTCTTTCCAATCTCATGGCATACTTTTATTCCTTAGCATCCTCGGCTTCTCCCACGATTTCATATTCAAGTGTGGCGAACTCACTTATTTAAGCTCCTTAGTCTAAAAGAAAATGTCTGTTTTTAATATAGTTTCATCATATATTCATAAGAAAAAAGGCGTCTGCTATTTTAACACAGGCATTAAGGTAGAAATGCTATTTTGCTTCAGCTGAAATGACAGTGTGGCGACTAATTAACAGAAGTCTGTTGATAAGAACATAATTAGTGACGTCAAGCAATTTTTCAATACAAGTAAGTTGTTGGGAGTAGCCCCGCCATGGTGGTCTAGGGGCTAAGGTACTCGGCTGCTGACCCGCAGGTCGCGGGATCAAATCCAGGTTGCGGCAGCAGCACTTCCGATGGAGGCGGAAATGTTGTAGGCCCGTGTGCTCAGATTTGGGTGCACGTTAAAAAACCACAGGTGGTAGATATTTCCAGAGTTTACTACTGCGACGTCTCTCGTAATCATATCGTGGTTTCAGAACGTTAAATCCCAGAAATAAATCAAGTTGTAGTGAATACAAATGTGCCGTTTGCTCATTTTTTAGCAATTACTAAAATTAGGCGTAGTTAAAGATACTCTTTATCGAATTTTGTAGAAGATATCAAAAGTTATCTTCCCTTACATGCACAAAATGTGACATTTGTGTTACGTCAGACTACTGTCTGCGTCCAGGAATCGGCGATACTTGTCGGAAGGCGTGTCATGGCCCTACGTTTTCGGGTGAAGAAAAAATGATTCCATTTGCGCCAGCTGATCTTCTTATCTTTCCCTGTGGTTGTGGGTGTGTCTCAGTTAACGCGACAGCGTTAAAGAGCTCATTTTGATGAAAATCCAGCGTCAGCGTGGCCATCGTTGGAAGTGGGCCTAAGATCATCTGATTGATTAGTATGTGGGGTGTAACGTCCCAAAACCACTATATGATTATGAGAGACGCCGTAGTGGAGGGCTCCGGAAATTTAGACCACCTGGGGTTCTTTAACGTGCACCCAAATCTGAGCACACGGGCCTACAACATTTCCGCCTCCATCGGAAATGCAGCCGCCGACCTAAGATCATCTCGTCCGCGACCAAAAATCAAGCAAGAAGCAAAAAATTACAGCTTATAAAGCTTTCTGAATCTGAGTTAGAATTCAACACAGACTGTTTGCGTGGAAAGCAGGTGTTAAAAAGTCACCACATCACCTTGCAAATGCAATGAAAACAGCTTCCCTATTCGGAAATGCAGGGAAAATAACTTCCATGTTTTTCAAATACATGCTTCCTGTATACAGTCTTCACAGTCAATGTCATATCCATGTGATATCGCGTGGTGCAAGCGTACATTGCCATTGTGCGTGTGAGCATGTGATTATGATAATGACTTCTTGGTTTACAAAAAACACATTACGAAAGACTAACATGTCATTGTGCGTATTCGCTTAAGTCAATGCATTGGGGGCATAACAAGTATGAAAAAGTTTCATGTGCGAAATTGCTCTTGGTTTAAAGTATGCTACTATTACGCAGAAAGCAGCCACATGCGAAAGCTTCACTGACCCAAGCCACTTTCAACAATATCCATCACATTCTAGGTTTCCACAATTTAAACTTCACGAGTAACACCATGCAGTAAAAAGTATGCACAAAGTGCTTGAAGTATATGCGATATGGACAGGACATCGCTATTGCTTTGAGCTCCTGTAAAAGAAGATCAAGTCCCCCAATTTATTATTTCAAGGTGTTTGCAATAAAGCCACGATGTGACTCTTTTATTGCTCTTTATAACATAAAACTCAGGGGAAGCCACTGCGGCGTTTCTCGTGGATGGGTTAAATAACATGTAACAGTGAAGCTGTTCTTGATGGATTCATTTATGTCCGGAATCCATTTGCTTGCTTGCCTGTTTTTTCTTTTTTTTGGGACCGGAACACAGAGCGGCTCCGTAGAGACTCACTACGTCTACCCCGGGGTCTCGGATGCTTTGGTCTCCCGTGTCTGGCAACGACGTCACAGCTACTCGCACTGAAGACACTGTTAAGAGTGTTAGACGACATTGGGGCACCCGGAAGGCCACTTGTCATGTTTTTTTTGGGGGTCCACTGCGTAAAGTTCTGGTTCCTCGAGCACTAGGAAATCTGTGCCCAAGTGCGGAAAGCCCCCCGCCCTACTACAAAGCACTCGTAGCACTGTTTCGGGAACTCGCAACTGTAGATCCTTACCTCGAACCTAGAGAAGTGTCACCAGCACGGATGTGCGAACTTTTGGTGTCTGCCAGATCGTCATAAAGTAGCCCGCCACCAACGTTCCCCTCGGTAGAGCTAACCTCAGGCAGGCTACCCAAACGGGTAGCAGATGTTCAATGGCAACGAGCGTGGCTAATTTTGCCGACCCTAGATCGTTTACAGAGGTGGGGGCTAGTACAAGACGCTAGGTGCCCCAACTTCGGTGGTAACGAAACTGAAGCTCATGCCGTTGCAACGTGCGTAGTGGCGAATACCTTTTGGAGGATTATCCACAGGTGTATGCCAGGATTACGGATCGCACACTACTAATCAAGAGGCTGGTGCCCACGGGGTGCCATCGGGAGGCTGGTAATCGCCGCGGGCGAGTACGTCTTTTGGCGGAATCGCTGCAGAGCATGTATCCGTCGGCAACGCTTGCGGCTGCAGTGGCCGCTTTTAGCGCAATTTAGGCAAACATTGCTCAGTTATCTTGAGTCTCAAATCGAAACACACGGCGAAGCGGATTTCCTGCGGCACTGGTCGTGTCCTTTTGTGGTAGTGGTTAATAAAAGAGTGCGGCTCACAGTGGTGCTCCCAGATGTTGCAGTGCCATGACACGGTCTTATCAGGCCGAGTTAAGGGCGATACTTGAAAGACGTAAAATATGATGTGTTGTACTGGTTTTTGTATGTGATAGCAAGTGGTTTTGTTTATTTGTTAGGAAAGATGCCTGTCATGTGTGTTCTTGTGTTGGGATAAGCCATGAGAAAGCAATTGGTGCATAGTTTGTGATCAGTTTTCACAAGAGGTGTTGTATTATCTTTGGAAGTTTTCTGGTTCTTCAGCTAAAATGTACCTCTCTGAAATAGTGTCTGTACGGTTTGGCAGAAAATAAATTTTTTCTCTATGCCTGTTCCTCTTTTTCGGCTCTGTCCTACTAAGATCGGTCGACCAAGAAGCTGGCAATTAATACAAGCAAACCAGTAAGGACTTTGCAGGCTAAAACAAAGTGATTGATTTGTATTTATAAGGACAGGGTAATTTTAGCACAAGGAGCAAAAAAAAAAGATATAGGAGAAATACTGGGGTTTTTCGAATACCATAGGATCATTCATAATACAAGGTTCTTAAGTAGGTTAAATCAATTCAGTGTCATAATGAAGTACTACATTTATGCTTGGCTAAGAAACAGAGTTGATCATTGGCTCAGCAAGGTAATCTCCGGGCGTCACAGAGGCATTCGCAGATAGCCCCACAGACGTTATTGTCGCTGAATTCCAGGGAACCAGCCTCAAAAGACAAAAGATTCTGAGTACCAAGCGAGTTTTTTAGTTTTTTAAATAAAGTTATAATTTTTTTTTTGTTTTTGAAACAGTGGCATGTAAAAAAAAAACCACACCACATCCACAGAGTGAATGGTGATGAGCTGGCGAAGCGTCTGTCAGCACGTCCGTGTTTTCGTTCGTTCGTTCGTTCTTGCGTCCGTCCGTCTGCGCGACAATCCGTGCGTCCATCCATGAGTCCGTCCATCCATACGTCCATGCATCTGTGCAACTGTTCACCCGTCTACTCTGTCCGTCCGTCCATCTAGTGAACACTCCTTGTACCTTCATTTCCCATCTTGCATCCGCTGTGGCACATACCCGCTCTAGAGCAGGTATGTGCCACTGGTGGCTGCGTATGACAACGGAGGATAGACAGACCCACGCCTTAAGGAGCTTCGCCCATAAAAAATGTCCATATTTCTAGGTTCGTTGCAGCTGCAGTACAAAGAAGATGGCAGCAGGCTAGACCACTTTAAGTAGAAATTGGAGGTAGTATACGGCATGATAATTTTGTTGCGGAGGCTTTTAATTTATACGTGGGACACCATTTATTATTCCATGTGAATTGTAAGTGCGTGGATTCTGGATTCCGTATAGTAATCTTTAATTAGTCATTAAGAGGAGAAAGTTTCATTAACCTCACTTCTCTAACGTCAGCTGTAAGAGGCATGATTGGCACGACCGGATCATCAAGGGATGCTCGCGTAAGTGTGTCAGCCATGTAATCTATAAATATACCGCGGTGACCTGGCGCCCTTATAAATCGCACTAAACGGATCTTTGCTGACATCAGTGATTTAAATGCATTTATTTATCCGTAGCGACGCTTGTGATCATAATAAAGAGGTTTACGCCACAGGCATCGGGTGATTCCTACTACTCACAACTGGTTCACTAAAAATGAAAGGCAGCCCAACAAACGATCTTGCGCCAAAAAAATGCGTGCGTCGCGTCAGAAGACTAACATCTTCATAAACGCTTATGTGCCACAAAAAGCTCGCTACACAAAACTTCTCCTAAAGAAAGGGGGGGGGGACAATGAGCCCAAGAAATGTTGCTTTGGGTTATATAAACAAACCAACCACCTTAAACCTGCCAACCACCTCAAATCTCTAAAAACAGTGCTTTATAAAGAACAACCGAAAGACATTTAATACACCTGGCTCGTAAGCCTGAGGAAAATAGCGTCCACCTCAGTGGATCAGTGGCTACGGTGCCCGGCTGCTGACCCGAAGTTTGCGCTTGCAATCGAAGTCACGGCGGTCGCATTTCGATGGAGGTGAAATGCTAGACTCCCATGTGCCGTGCCATATAGGTGCTTAATAATGAACGCCTAACGTAATACTTCCAGTGTCCTAAACTATGCATATCTCATCATGATATCGTTGTTCTGGGACTCCACATAGTATTATTATGGCAGAGGGAGTGCTGTGAGTTTCAGTGAATCATCGGTATTTGCGAATCAGAGTGTGTTGAGATGTTAAGCATCTCATGGTCGAGCAAAAACCGGTGTGCGGCATGGCCACCCTCACCGCGCATGCGCGCCGACTCCCGATGTCTCTCCTCTACTACGCTGCCCCTCCATCGCCTTAGCAACAACGACGCAGGCAACGTCTTGTAGCCTATGCTCGTCCACACCCCTTTTTTTAGCCACAGAGTTTCCTAAAATTACTAGAGGGGACTCTGGCGCTGCGATCGTTCAGCGACCATGGGAATGATAGGCAGTACACACATTTGCCCAGTCTTTGTACTTTCGGGTGGTGAATCGTAATTGCGGCTTCGTTTATTGCTGGTTACGCTTTTATTCTGTAAAAAGAACACACCGTTTTGAACTTTGTGACTCGATTCAAAATGGTAAGCCTAAAAAAAATAAGGTTGTGAAGCGCAAACGCTAAACATTTGGTTTTTTTTCGTAAAAAAGAGCTCCAAGCCACACAAATACACATGGAGCCAGAAGTAAAAAAATTAGACAAATTTGTGTACTACCCATCATTCCCATGCTCACTGAAGCACCGTGCGTTGCAGCTCCCATAGACACTAGCGCCAGAGCTCCCACTAGTGTATATTAGGAAACTGTATGTTCTCAGCTAGGCATCCCTCGCAGCGGTGTTTACGCCCCCACTGCGCATGCGCGTTCCCTCCCTCTCTTCTCTTGCGATCCTCCTACTCATATTCCTTGACGCCGACTATACGGACGTCTTCTACCGGGTTTCTTGATCAAAAAAAAAAAAACACCAACTACGCACGCTCCACAACCGTTCTATGGCCGTTCTGCATACTATATGAACACTAGATTTTGACCTGCTGGTGGGAGATATCTCCTGTTCGTTGTTGAACAGTAAAAATTCGCAGTATGCGTGTTAACTAAAGGCACACTATGGGTCTCTGAATCCAATGTTAGTCTTCTTTCTCTCGCTGCCCATTAGCAGCGATTGGCATGATCCAGTAGAAAACACTGGTCTATACCGGCGTGCTTTGTGCCTTCTTTGGTTACTCTCCTGCGCAATACCACGATGAGCGCCAGCGAAGTTCCTGCCTGTTCGCATCAGCATGGTTCCCTTTAGCAGGAGATGGTGTAATTTTTTAGTGCTTATATTTTAATAAACACGTAAACAATGAAACAATATCACACCCAAAAAATGAGCTGCCCGCTGTGCATTTTAGAAAACTTGCCTGCTATCCATACGCCATCCTACTTCGGCGCGCTTATAGGCAGTTCCCTGTCATCTGGTCTTAAGTACATGGAATGGTCGCGTTTTCTGTGCGCTGCACACCATTATTTTCGGTATCGCACAGAAGATTATGTGATCAGTATCTCAAATAGCCAGAAAACTTTTTATCTCTAAAATTGTACAATACATAAATCGGCACGCACCACAACGCACAACGTTCACATATGGTCCTCAAGTTATAACTAAAATGTAACAAACTTTTGTTGATTAGCCGCGTTATTGTCATTTCAGCGACGGTAAAGCATTTTAACTTTGACACACAGTTCACTTAGGAAAACCACCGGACTGTGATCGCCATTGCATTTCTATGAGATGCTGTAATCTCTATAATAATATTTGTGGGGTATTACGTCCGATAACAATTATGTGATTATGAGACATGCCGCAGTGCAGGTTACCAAAATCGCGACCATCCCGCATTTGGTAAAGTGTACTGACATCGCACAGTACGTGGGCTTCTAACCTTTTGCCTGCATCCAAACGTGATTGCTGCTGCCGGAATCGAATCAGTGACCTTCGGGAGAGCAGCTGAGCACCCTCGCCACTCATTCACCTTGGCGAAGCGCTGTTATTAACAAAAAATTTAAAAATAAAAATTGATAGCCACACGTTGGAAAACAAAACAAAGCAAAATAAAAGCAAAATAGCGATGTTTAGAAAGAGAGTCGATCTGTCTGTCAAGTAAAAAAAAAGCGCCAGGCCTGCGCGGAAGGCGCAACACAGCCACAGAGAGAGGCAGAAGAGTGGCCTTTCAGAGCCTTTTATTAGATGACTGATGCAACTACACTTGCTGGGTACCCAGAACGGCATTATTAATTATTGTTTCTCGGTAGTAGGCCAGCGAAAATTCGCTTTGCTATCCCTTGTCTTTTTTCCCAGAAGTGCGATATCGGTTAAACACTTGCTAGGAATTTTATGCCAATTTTCATGCAATGGCTGACGACGATTGGAAAATATGCCTGACGTGAGGATGCGCCAAAGTTATTAGGTGATCGAGAAGAAGCTTTTTTAATTGGTAGGAGCATTGGACGACCCGCTCGTAACGCTATTCGCATTGTACGACACCTTCCTGTTCTTTTGCTGTTCTGAAACGCTTTATTAATTTTATTACCGCGGTTCTTTTCTCGACATCAAGCTTGCCTTAGGCAAGCTTGCCAACAAGTTCCAAGCACCAGCATGCTTGATATGATAGCATACTATGCCAAACCGAATGATGAAGACCGAGCATGAAAATTACATCCAAACGATGCAAAGCACTTTCCTGAGAAAAAAAACGGATTTCATGTGAAGTGATACGCAAATGTTTTTTTTTAATTCTCTGTAGAATGTCCCAAAATAACATGTCACTCTTATGATCGATAAATACATGTTGAATGGATTCAGGTTTGTTACAGAGAAGACAGCTGCTTTTCCATGGTACATACATCACTCTTTCTTCAAGTCAGGTTTTCACTGGCAAGTTTCCCGTATGAAGCTTAAAAAAGGAACGTTTACATTTCAATCGCTTTACCACGTCTTGCCTATATGACTTTTCAAAGATTGAACGATAAAGAGGCACTGTGATGTAAGAGTTCAAACTGTTCATGAGTGTTTATTGGAAGATGTTTTCAAAGTGTGAGGTGTGTATAAGACTATCGACTGCGTTGAAGACGTGATATTTTTGTTTGATGCGTTAACATACTTCAAACGCGCGTGAAGTGTGTTTGTCAGATTAACTTGACCTGTAGTCGAGAAGGCAATAGAGAAAAAAGCAAAAATCCAGCGTGGCTTAGTAGTATAATACTGGGCTGTCATGCAGCAGACACGGGTTGGAGCCCCACTGTGTCTTCAGCATAAAGTTTTTTTTTATTTCATAAGATAGTGGTTACGGACACTGGTGGCGACGGCGGACAACTATGGCACCGCACGTAACCCGAGTTGTGATCTCATAACAGAAAGCAGATACATCATTTCCTCACGCAAACAATTGATGAGCGATCACGCGTCTACATATGCCTGAAACGTCACAGCAACAACTTACGGAAACTATAGCTTAATTATGCCGTTTGTTAATTTTGTAACGGGGAGAACTTAATAGGTGAACGCCAGGTGGGCTAACACTGCACAGAGTATACAAGGATGCAGGACAAGACGGCAGTTCAGACACAGTCCCACACTAACGTTGTCGTCTTCATTCCTTCTGCGTCATTTCTGCACACGTGCCTGAGGTACCTTTTTATACCGTGACATTCCCCCGGGCGGCAAAGCTCCGTCCCGATGCCTGCTGTTACTAGATGGACGGGTCACTTTGATAGGGCTTCAGGCGAAACACATGCACAATGTCACTTCTGGATGTAACAGTGGGGCTCGTAGTAGGAGAACTTTTATAGGTGACAGGTGTGACTTGGAGCAGAACTCGGTAAGGCCCAACGTATTGCGATAAAAGTTGCTCGCACAGGCAGACATGACGGGATGGCAGCCACAGTAGGACGAGAGAGTCCGGAGAAAAATCGACATTCTTATGTCGGCTGTCATAGAGCGAATTTCGTGCTCTCTAGGGTGATGAAAACCTGGCGCGGGCTACTGTACGTGCGATCAAAGCACAAAAGATGGCATCTGGTGCAAACGAAGCGGTGGATCGAAGGCCATGCGCAAGCAGGGTATCGAAAGGTATTAAGTCCAAAGAGAAGATGTAATGATCAAAGAGAAGATATAATGGCCAGTAGCCGGCAGTCTCATGACGGGACGAGTTGCAGGCGAAGGTTACGAATGGAAGGACAGTGTACCAATTGGTGTAGTCGTCAGAAACATACATAACAAGCATGGCCGTCAGTGCGCGGTTAAGGTGTTCAGTAAGTCCGTTAGTCTGAGGATGGTAAGAAGTCGTAAAGTTGTGCCGCATAGCACAGGATCTAAGGATGTCGTCAACCACACGAGACAGGAAGCAGCGGCCACGGTCCATAAGTAGGGGAGAAGGTGCGCCATGCTGAAGGATGATGTCATAGAGTAGAAAATCTGCGACGTCCGTTGCGCAGCTGGTCGCTAGCACCCGAGTATTTGCATACCGAGTGGCGTAATCTGTGGCTACTGCTATCCATTTGTTTCCCGTTGCCAATGTTGGGAAGAGACCTAACAAATCCAAACCCACACGATGAAACCGCTCGGCTGGTACTTCAATAGGTGTAAGGTGACCGGTAGTGAGAGACGTAGGCTTCTTCCGACGCTGGCACAGGTCACACGCTGCAACGTAGCGGCGAATGCAACGATAAAAGCCCTTCCAGAGTACCCGCCGGTGGACGCGGTCATTAATTCTTGAGACACCTTAATGTCCGGCAGTTGGGGCGTTTTGAAGTTCTTGCAAGATGTCCTTGCGCAGATGACGTGGGACGACAAGCAAAAGTTCCGCGCCATCGGGCTGTAAGTTGCGGCTGTACAAAACGTTGTCTTAAAGAAAAATGGGGTCCGTGAAGGGTCTTTATGGCCGTATTAAAGACGGTCAATCATAGATAGCAGGGATGGATTTCGGCATTGTTCAACGGCTATTTGCAGAAAATCGGTTATGGTTAGGATGTTGGCATCAGCTTTCAACTCAGAGGAGTCAGGTGGATCAACAGGGTGTCGAGATAAGCAGTCGGCATCGCTGTGAAGCTTGCCAGACTTGTACCCTACAGAGAACGTGTACTCCTGCAATCGCAATACCCATCACCCTACACTTCCCGTAGGATCCTTAAGGGTTGACAGCCAGCAGAGCGCATGGTAGTCTGTGATTACTGCGATCGTGCGTTCATATAGGTACGGACTAAATTTCGCGATAGCCCAGATAAGAGCCAGGCACTCTCCTCTAGTAATTGAATAGTTCCTTTCCGACTGAGAAAGTAGGCGGCTAGCGTACGCTATGACACGGTTTGTGCCATTCAGCATTTGTGCGATTATTGCCCCTATATCATGGCCACTTGCGTCGGTGCGTAGCTTCGTTCGAGCGGCTGGGTCAAAATGACCCAACACAGGTGATGTGAGTGCAGAAATTGACGACGCAAAGGAATGTTTTTGGTCTTCACGCCAGGAAAATGCCACGTTATTTTTGAGGATATCCGTGAGGGGCCGAGAAATTTCCGGGAAGTTGCTGACAAAACGGCGGAATTATAAACAGAGTCCCAAAAAGCTGTGGACTTGTTGCGTGGGACCGGGAGCTCGCGCACCGCGCGGACCTTATAAGGGTCGGGTTGTACACGAGCAGCATCAACAAGGTGGCCAAGAAGCTTTATCTGACGGTGCCCAAAGGTGCACTTAGACGCGTTAAGCTGGAAGCAAGCACAGCAAAAAACGTCAAGTACGGCCGACAGACGTGGAAGATGGCCTTCGAAGGTTGGCGAGAAAATGATGACAATATCTATATAGCACAGGCACGTCGACAGTTTAGAACTACGAAGGAGGGAGTCCATCATCCGTTCAAAAGTTGTTAGCGCATTGCACAACCCAAAAGGCATAACTTTAAATTGATAAAGCCCATCGGGTGTTATGAATGCCGTCTTCTCGCGGTCGCGGTCATCGACTGAAATTTGCCAGTATCCAGATCGTAAGTCCAGGGAAGAGAAATACTTGGCACCATGAAGGCAGTCAAGCGCATCATCAATTCGAGGTAGAGGATAGACATCCTCCTTGGTTATTCGATTGAGATGGCGATAGTCGACGCAGGACCACCGGGTGTTGTCCTTCTTTTTAACAAGCCTAACAGGTGATTCCCAAGGACTGGTTGAAGGCTCTATGACGTATTTGTCGAGAATTTCCTCTACCTCCTTCTGAATTATTTGGCGCTCTGAATGAGACACACGGTAAGGACGCTTGTGAAGGCGACTGGCGTCGCCAGTGTCGATACGGTGAGCTACGACGCTCGTGCGGCCCAAGGAATGGTCGTCAATATCAAAAATGTGTAGGTAAGAAAATAGAAGACCACAAGCGCTTCAACTTTGGATGGCGATAGGTCGTTTGATATCGTTTTGTCTAGGAATGATCTCTTCTATGCGGCTGTGACAGGTTCGGCTGCGGTCTTGGTGTCAGGAGGGATTGATGAAATTCCACATTGCTCCAGAGTGGAGAGCACTGCTAAGGCAATACCTTGAGAAATTACCTCGGTTGACACGATACTCTCTAATTTTAGAATTTTCAACAAAATGTCCCCATTTTTCGCGAATGCGAAAAACAATAATGGTTAAAACGAAAATGAACACAATCACAAAGTCACGAAGCATCAGAACGTGAAATTAAGAGAAAATGTTTCTTCATATTTTCTCAGCGCAGTAATATTTAGTAAATTATTTAACGCGACACAGTTTCCCGGCTATGAATGAAGAGATTGATATGGCTGTGCATTTTAGATCGGCCAGTGGCTAACGCCACCAAGCCGTAATAATTAGTTAACCAAAACCTAGATTTATTTTTTTCCGTTATATAGTGAGGTTGAGGACTGGTACTTTGCAGTGAAGGGTTTATTTTCACTCGTACCTTCACTTTAGCCACCGATCAGAAAACCTCCTTCTAGTTTGTTCGATCCGCTTAATGTCTATTTTGCCCTCCCTGTCCCTAAACCTCAGTGCTTTGAAAACTCTGCGTCATGATCCTTATTTTGTTGGGTCGGCGAGCTGCGTCCTATGGCGAGGGCCCGACGACTGAACGCGAGACGTAACGTGCGCCGGCACGCGCCCCCGACACGCGCAGTAGAAGTGAGTTGACCGGAGCCCGGGTGAAGCCCTTTACAGAACATTATCAAGTGTTCGACAGTTTCCTCCTCCTCTCCACACGCACTGCTTACCGTGTCTACCCCTTCTTATTTGGCCCGATATGTCTTGGTTCGCAATACTCCCGTCCTGGCCTCAAACAGTAGAGAACTACCCCGAGTATTATCATAGATCATTTCCTTGGCAATTTCCTGCCTAAAGTTTGATAGATCTCTAGTGCGGACTTCTTGATCATGCCAATTCTCCACGCACCGGTCTCAGCTTCCTTCACCTTTTTCTAAACCTATAATTCTTTTTGGTTTGGCCCCCTGCTGTTTTCCAAGTATTTACCAGTCAATTTTCTGGTTCGCTTCCGCCATTTTGTATTTACATTATTCGTGTACAAGTAGCTGAATACCTTCCTAGCCCAACACTCCTCCCCCATTTCTCTCAATCGCTTCTCAAATTTTATCTTGCTGCTAGCTTGCTTGCCCTCAAATGATGTCCATCCCATATCACCTTCTGCTCCCTGATTTGGTGTACTCCCGTGAGCTCCTAAGGCAAGCCTACCTATTCCGCGTTGCTTAATTTCTAATCTTGCTTGAACTTCTGATCTCATGCGCAAGACCGCATCGCCAAACGTCAGAACAGGAACCATGACCCCTTTCCATATTCTTCTCACGAAATCATACCTATTGTAATTCAACAGTGCCCTGTTTTTCATCACCGCTGCATTCCGATTACCTTCAGTCGTCACTTATATCTCGTGTTTCTTTAGGTACTCGGTTCCATTGCTCATTCATACGCCCAGATATTTTTATTTATCTGCTATCTCTAGCGTTACCTCCGGTATTCTAAGCTCACTACCTTCATTAAAAATAAAAATCATGACTGCTGATTTTTCTCTACTGAATACGAAATCTAAACTATCTCCCTCATTACCGCAGATGTCCATCAACCTCTGCAAATATTACTTGTTGTCGGGCATTAACATTATATCTCTGTACATCAATGCTGGTAGTGCCTGTGCAATGAGATTTCCTTGTTTGACGAAAAACAGGTCGAAGCCAAGTGAAGCTCTCTGATTTCGCATCAAATCCTTGTAGGTACATCATGAATACCCAAAGTTCAAAGCGCCGTCTAGGCTACGCAAAATTATTCTCCCAAAATATACCACAGTAACGATCTCCGACATGCGCATATAATAGCAAGATCTTTAGAGCGTCATTATATCTGTCGATATATATATATATATTGTAGTGAAGGGGAATGCCCACTACTGCAGCGACATCGACACGTTGGCGCGAGGCACGAGCTAAGACTGCCTGGTTGCTGCTGCGACGCTGCCCGTATACTCGGCCTGCTCTTGCTGCTTCGGTACCGACGCCGCTACCGCTGTTTACCTTGCATTTACATTATATTTTGGTGAAGGTGCTGCGGTCTTCCCCAGTTCTGGAACTCCGTAGCCGAAAGCTGCCATCCGTCATGCCTGACGACGCTGTCTTCACACACCCACTGGCTTCGCCACGCAGGGGCTGTCCCGGTGCCCAGCTTTTGCGAGAACCAGACATCTTCAGCGGCACCGATGAGAAAGACGTTGAGGATTGGCTGGAATCTTATGAACGAGCTAGTGCTACTAACAAATGGGACGATCCCGCGAAGCTTGGTACCGTGATGTTTTATTTAACGGATGTTGCCAAGCTATGGTACAGAAACCATGAGGCGGATATCCCCACTTGGACAACCTTCAAAGCCTGCATCACAGATGTTTTTGGACGCCCTGGTCTGCGGAAACTTCGCGCAGAACAACGTCTACGAAGCCGGTCCCAACAAACTGGTGAAACATTCACTAGCTACATCGAGGACGTCCTCGACCTCTGCCAGGGTGTCGACCCGAAGATGGCGGAAACTGACAAGGTACGACACATCATGAAAGGAATTTCCGACGACGCCTTTCAAATGCTGCTCTCGCAGAACCCTGTCACTGTCTCTGAGCTCATCGAGTTGTGTCAGAGTTTTGACGAGCTCCGACGACAGCGTCTCCTCACGCGACGCCCTAACGTCGCGGATGACACACTCTCAAGCCTAACCACCACCTCTGACCTTGAGTCCCTGCTATCGCAGATCAAGGAGTTTGTTCGTGCTGAAGTCGCTCGTCAGCTATCGCTGCTATCGACAGTCGGCCAATCACAGTCACCTCTTCCAGCAAACTTTTGCCAGGCCATCCAGGAGCAAGTTTGCGTGGCTCTGCCATCTGCCCGTGACGCTTCATCGCTTCCGACCCCCGTTGCTTGTGCCGAGGTAACTGCATCTCTAAGCTATGCTGAAGTGGCCGCTCGACCACCTCTTCAGACTTTTACGTCAGTGCCATCAGCCATGCCACCACGACCTACTCCTCGGTTCGCTCAGCCAAGGTCTCTCCAGAGTAGTGGACAATGGCGTACAGTCGACAATCGGCCAATATGCTTTGCCTGGGGCCTACCTGGCCACATAGCGCGATACTGCCGTCGACGCGTCCCTATCTACCACCACCAGAGCTACCAGCAGAGCTTCGAACCTGCCCCTTATGTGTCACCGCGCCCTTAGTTCACAGGATCTCAGCCTCCTGACCAGATGTCATCGTACGCCGACTGCCGCCCTCCAGTTAACCGTCGCTCACCATCACCTCAACGCCGCTCGCCATCCCCGATGCGCCGTCGTCCTTCATCGCCGGAGCGGGAAAAACTGATTGCCGCAGTTTTAGAGGCAGGAACTGCGTCGCCGCGAAAAGACCAAGGCCTCTCTCTTCCCCAACGAAATTTCTCGACGTTTATGTGGACGGCGTCGCTGCACTCGCTCTTGTCGACACTGGTGCCGCAGTTTCAGTGATCAGTGCCAGACTCTGACGCTTGCTCAAAAAAGTTATGATGCCAATAGCAAGTATACCACTTCGTGCAGCCAGCGCAGAGCACGTCACGCCCGCCGCTGCTTGTACTGCTCGAATCGCAAATGATGGCCTCATCTATGTCGTTGAATTACTAGTTTTAGATTCCTGTTCCCATGATCTCATTTTGGGTTGGGACTTTCCGCTAATAAGGCCGTCATCGACTGCTCTCGCGCTGAGGTAGAATTTGAAGTGTTTGGCGACGCTCCGTTAAATGATGCACTTGAAACCGGGGACAAACTACTTGTTGCTGAAGACGTCATCATACCGCCGCACTCTTTCGCCCTTACCATGGTATCTTGCAACTCGTTCGCCGAGTCGAGTGCCCTTTTCATGCCATCTGCCCTTTCGTTCACCGCAAGTATTCGCCGCTACCTTATGCCCTTCTAGAACTTCATGACGGCGTCAGCACACTGCTCATCTCGAACCTCTTGTCATGTCCTGTAACACTACTTCGGGGTGAGTGCGTCGGGCGGGTTTACAGTCTCGACCCTTCTGCAGTTTTTGACATGTCGACTGGTCCTTCCGCCAAACACGAAGTCACCGGAGTGACTTGTGCCTCTTCGCCGCAGACTACTAGGCCTGACGTACTCAGCAGCTCTATCGCCGACACGTTAACCATTTCGCAACGTGCTCAGCTGCTACGACTGCTGGAGCAGTTCCGTTCTTCCTTTGACTGCCAGCATACTCCTCTCGGCCGCACGTCCGCTGTGTGTCACAGCATCGATACGGGTACCAATGCGCCATTGTGTCAAAGACCTTATCGCGTGTCCGCAGCCGAGCGCCAGGTTATCAATGACCAAGTAGCTGACATGCTCAAGCGTGGCGTCATCCAGCCTTCCAATAGCCCCTGGGCATCTCCAGTCGTTCTCGTTAAGAAGAAGGACGGGTCAATTCGCTTCTGTGTTGACTTCCGTCGTCTTAACAAAATAACTCGAAAAGACGTTTATCCCTTACCAAGAATCGATGATGCCCTTGACTGCCTCCAAGGTGCGGACTACTTCTCTTCTATTGACCTACGGAGTGGCTACTGGCAAGTCCCTCTGGCCCCTGAAGATCAGCCTAAGACGGCCTTTGTCACACCTGATGGCCTTTACGAATTCTGTGTTATGCCTTTTGGTCTTTGCAGCGCCCCCGCAACATTCGAGTGGATGATGGACAATCTTTTGCGTGGCCTGAAGAGGAAAACATGCTTGTGCTACTTGGATGACGAAGTTATATTTTCACTAGATTTTCCAACGCATCTCTGCAGGCTAGATGAAGTACTGCAGTGGCTAACTGACGCTGGCCTTCAGCTAAACCTGAAGAAATGCCGCTTCGGCGTAAATCAGCTCACCATCCTCGGCCATGTTGTCTCTAAAGGCGGTATCCTTCCTGACACCGCCAAGCTTCGGGCAGCTGCAGAGTTTCCTAAACCTGCGTCTCTGAAGGATCTGCGCAGCTTTCTTGGCCTCTGCTCCTATTTCCGCCGCTTTATTTGGAATTTCGCGATGATCACCGCCCCCTTGACTGAACTTCTGCGCAGTGACTCGAAAAGTTACGCTTGGTCACCCGCCTGTGACGATGCTTTCGAAGAGTGGCGCCGCCTATTAACTTTGCCGCCAATCCTGCGTCACTTTGACCCGACTGCTCCGAATGAGGTACACACCGATGCCAGCGGTGTTGGACTCGGCGCAGTGCTCGCACAGCGGAAATCGGGATTCGAGAAGTACGTAGTCGCATACGCAAGCCGTACCCTCACCAAAGCGGAGAAGAACTATTCTGTGACAGAAAAGGAGTGTCTGGCAATTATATGGGCTCTAGGTAAATTTAGACCATACCTATATGGTCTCCCCTTCAACGTAGTCACCGTTCACCATGCGCTTTGCTGGTTATCCACATTGAAAGACCCCTCCGGTCGTTTAGCTCGCTGGGCTTTGCGGTTGCAAGAGTTCGACATGCGTGTTGTCTACAGGTCTGGTCGACATCACACTGATGCCGACGCCCTATCACGTTCACCTGTGTCCCCCGAAAGCTCTGCATGTCTATCTGCCGTGGACGAAATGGTGTCGTTCCCAGAAAACTGTGACATGGCGTCTGAGCAACGTAAGGATGACTGGATCAGCACTCTTCTGCGATTCCTTTCAGACCCATCGACTGCTCCATCTTCTCGAACGTTGCGTCGTCAAGCGGCTAACTTTGAGGTCCGCGATGTCCTCCTTTATTGCAGGAACTACAAGTCCGACGGCCGAAAGTGGTTACTCGTCATACCTCGCCATCTTCGTGCTGCAATATGTTCAGCTTTCCACACTGACCCTCAGTGCGCACATGCGGGCGTCTTCAAAACATACGCTCGGCTTTCCTCCCGGTTTTATTGGCGAGGCATGTACACCTCTGTGCGCAAATACATTCAGTCATGCCCTCAGTGCCAACGACGCAAAGCTCTCTCTCATCATGCCTCTGGTCCGATCCAGCCAATTCCTTGCCCAGCCAGGCCTTTCGACCGCGTTGGAATTGATCTGTATGGGCCTCTACCATTCACGGCTTCCGGAAACCGTTGGATCGTTGTCGCTGTCGACTACTTGGCGCGATACGCGGAAACAGCCGCTTTGCCTGCTGCCACAGCACGCGACGTCTCATCTTTTCTCCTGTGGAACTTCATTCTGCGTCACGGTGCACCACGTGAACTTCTCAGCGACAGAGGACGTCAACGCACTCTCTGAAGTCGTCAACGCACTCCTTGCCGAATGCCGTATCATTCACCGGACTACCGCCGCCTACCATCTGCAGACGAATGGATTGACGGAAAGATTCAACCGTACCCTAGGGGATATGATATCAAAGTATGTTGCCTCAGACCACTCCGACTGGGACCTCATTCTGCCTTTTGTGACGTACCCCTACAATACTGCTCCACAAGCGACTACGGGCTTTTCACCATTTTTTCTGTTATATGGCCAAGACCCTTCCACCACACTAGATACCATTCTGCCCTACCACCCCGATTCCTTCGAGTCTACGCCCATCTCTGAAGCTGCCCGACACGCCGAGGAATGCTGTAAGCTCGCCCAGTCTTTCACAACAGTCGACCAATAGAGACAAAAATCTCGGCGTGACGATAACCACCCATACCCTAACTTTGTTCCGGACACTCTTGTTTGGCTTTGGGTTCCCGCTGTGCCTACAGGCGTTTCCTCGAAGTTTTTTTTTCAAAATACCAGGGACCCTACCGCATTGTCTCGCAGACTTCACCAGTTAACTACATCGTCGAACTCGTTACGCCATCCACAGACCAGCGCTTTCGGGGACGTGAAATTGTTCACGTACAGTGGCTGAAACGTTTTTACGACCCGGTCGTACTCTGTTCACCGTGAGTCGCCAGGATGGCTCCTTTTTCGACGGGGGACGAAGTGTAGTGAAGAGGAATGCCCACTACTGCAGCGACATCGACACGTTGGCGCGATGCACGAGCTAAGACTGCCTGGTTGTTGCTGCGACGCTGCCCGTATACTTGGCCTGCTCTTGCTGCTTCGGTACCGACGCCGCTACCGCTGTTTACCTTGCATTTACATTATAATATATATATATAGTCGTAGCGTCGCATATAGTCAAGTAGATCCTCCGTGAGTGGTCACAACGTGGTTTATTTGGACGTTCCGGAAGAGACTGGCCTTGATCAGGATTGAAGGTACAGTTTGTTGATGTTCAGCTTTATACAATCTCAAATCAGAGGAGGGAGAAAGAAAGAGAAAAAAAGGGAAAAAAGGAAAATAGATAAAAAGTGTATAAGGTGGACTACCCCCGGCGCACCTCCTTCCACTCTTTCTTCCACTTCCCCCTCCATCTCTCTCCCCTTTCTCATTTTCACCTTTCTGCTCTCTGCGGTCTGTGTATGCTTCCTTTCACTAACGCATTCTTCCCGACCAGACGGCGCCTCCTGGCTCTGGCGGTTTGGTGTGGGGCAAAGAGAGCTTTTTTAAGAAGTTTAAGCCTTCAACTACTCAGCGCCCGTCTACATTTCGTCGTAGAAAGAAGGGTGCCACGTACTGCGGCAGAGGCGGGAAAGCGGTCGCAATGCGAATTCGTTGCTCGCTTCTGGATTACGCGTGCAGCAGGGGCTTCCCGACTGCGTAAAGAGTTGCTGTTGGGCATGCCATGCTTGGCACAATTGATTAGGTACTAAAATAAAAAAAAATATGACAGCTGTACTTAGAAAGAGTAGTCACTCTCGGCATTGTTTTGCATACTGCATACTACATACTACAGACGTGGCATTAGAGTAGGTATACCAATCTACCATATACCAATCTACCAATCCAATCTGGTATACCTACTCGAATGCAACGTATGTAGTATGCAGTACATCATACAAACAGAAACACCATTTAGGATTCGCTTCAATAATCACAGAGCCCATGCGAAATCAGCCACAAATCTACCGCTATCAAAACATCTCAATCTTCCCGACCATGCATTCGACAAACTATCAGTAACGCTCTTAGAGACGAGATTTAAGTCAAATCAAGAACGTGAACAACGAGAGACATACCTTATCCACTGGTTTAACACCCTCGACAGAGGAATAAATGAGAATCCAGGTACACTTTCAGCAATTGAAGGATTAGAAAACAATAACGACAATAATTAAAATACTAACTGAGTTAACGACACTGCAGCTGCGAAGAGCACTGGACAACTCAACACAATGCCAAGTTGGACTACTCTTCCTAAGTGCAGCTGTCATCTGTTTTTGTTTTACTTTACTACCCAATCAATTGTGCAAAGCATGACATGCCCAACAGCAACCCTGTGAACAGTCGGGAAGCCCCTGCTGCACGCTTAATCCAGAAGTGGGCAAGGAATTCACATTGCGCCCGCTTGCCAGCCTCTGCGGTAATACACGGCACCCCTCTTTCTGCGACTAAATGTCGACGGGCGCTGAGTAGTTAGAGGCTTAAACTTCTGAAAAAAGCTCTTTTTGTCCCACACCGAACCGCCAGAGCCAGGAGGCGCCGTCTATGTTCCGGTGTCCAGCAGTAAACACGCAGCCTTGAAGCAACAAAGAAAAAAAAAACCTTTATTTGTGGCAGCGTGCCGGTATATATATCGTGGGGCAGCTTCATTATCGCAGCCAAAAGGTACAGAACAGTGATGAGCAAAAGGCAGATACAAAAAGGCGCATGCGCAGGCAGCTAACACGATACATCTCCCTCCGTATGACAATTGATTGATATGTGAGGTTTAACGTCCCAAAACCACCGTATGATTATGAGAGACGCCGTTGTGCAGGGCTCCGGAAATTTAGACCACCTGGGGTTCTTTAACGTGCACCCAAATCTGAGTACACGGGCCTACAACATTTCCGCCTCCATCGGAAATGCAGCCGCCGCAGCCGGGAATCGAACCCGTGACCTACGTGCGGGTCAGCAGCCGAGTACCTTAGCCACTAGACCACCGCGGCGGGGCGGTGTTCTAGCGTTGGGGTTGACGTCGTCGACTCCGGCGAACTTCCTGTTGACGCAGGTTGTACCACTAACGGCGACCATGAATTTTCCTGGACCATGTCTTTGTCGGTGGATGAGTCCTCCGCTTCGTCCCTCTGGAAAATTCACGTGTGGCGAGAAGGTGTTGCCGATTCCATCGAAGCACCCGACTGTATTCGGTGGAGACGCGATAAGACCTTGGCGCCACCTTATCCAAAACACGAGCCTTGCGATCCCATGTATCCCCACGAACTCTTACGACTGACTCTTTGTTGAGTTCTGGCAGGGGTTTCCCTCTCGACAACTTCGGTTGGCGCGACTGACGCCTGAAGTCCTGGCGTTCAGAGCACGGTCTGAATTCGGGCAGCCGATTGCGCAATTTCCTGCCCTGCAGCAATTCTCCTGGAGATCGGCCATCGTCCAGTGGCGTCGAGCGATAGCTGAGTAGACCAAGCCAGAAGTCCTCTTTTCTTTCACCAGTCTTCTTCATGATCCTTTTAACAATTTGAACTCCTTTTTCTGCGATCCTATTTGACAGCGGGAATCTTGGACTGGAAGTCACGTGCGTGAAGTCATATTTGGAGGCAAACAAATAGAATTCATGAGATGCGAACTGGGGGCCGTTGTCAGTGCAGACTTCTAAGGGAATTGCATATCTAGAAAAAATTGAGCTAAGTTTATTTATGACCGTGCCCGTCGTTGTGTCCGGCAGCTTTTCGACTTCAGGAAAGTTCGAAAACGCATCAAACACGCACAGGTAGGAGCTCCCGGCGTACATAAAGATTTCAATGCCAATTCTGTACCAGGCATGCTCTGGGGTTGGCCTGAGCACTACCGGTTCACTTTGTTGCCTGTACGCGTATTTTTGGCAAATAGCCCAGTTTTTCACTAGATTTCCGATGTCTCCATTCAGGCCGGGCCAGAATAACAGTCGACGGGCCCTTGCTTTGCACCTATTTATGCCTAAATGACCTTCATGAATGCGATCCAGTATTTCAGCTCTCATAGCCTTAGGAATGATGACCTTTGTTTCTTTCAGGACAATCCCTTGAACTTCGGTCAACTCTGAGCTGAATGGTTTCAAGCAGCCTTGTAGTTCTTCGCCGTTTCTCATGCAGCGCAGCACAGTTCGTAAATCTGGGTTAGCAGCTGTTGCTTCAGCTAGACGAGCAAACATTTTCTTGCTTATCAGGTCTGAAGGCACGCTCATTGCATGAACGTCAACATCCTCTGTGAAGTCATCCATAGTGCCCGGTGCCACTGGCGACGATCTAGATAACATATCAGCCAGGAACATTTGTTTACCTGGGACAAAGTGAAGAACATAATCGAATCTGAGCAAACGCAGAAAAAACCGCTGAAGTCGTGGCGGCATGTCACCAATGGCCTTCGAAGCAGTTGCTATCAGCGGTCTGTGGTCCGTCTCAATGACGAATTTGCGGCCGTATACGAAGTGAAAAAACTTCTCGCTACCAAAATGATTGCCATTGCCTCTTTTTTGATTTGTGCGTATCGTTGCTCAGTCTCGGTCATTGTGCGGGACGCGTAGGCTACCGGCCGCCAATTGTCGTCATAACGCTGAAGGAGAGCCGCACCAATGCCGTTTTTCGAAGCATCTGCGACGACCTTTGTTTCCCTAGGAGGATCGAAAATGGCTAGCAACGGTGCAGTGCTCAGTAAAGCGCAAACAGATTTCCTTTGCGGGCATGGTTCTCAGACCATTCGAAGGTGGTGTCTTTCTTAAGGAGGCTTCGCAGGAGCGTCGTTCTTTGCGCCAGATGCGGTATGTATTAACCAAAATAGTTGACCACCCCTAGCAGTCTGTGGACGCCGGATTTGTCAACTGGTGGCGGCATCTCGCTTAATGGTGTTGTCATTGCGGGGTTAGGTCTGATTCCGTCCTGGCTTATCACGTCGCCCAAGAAGTCGATTTCGGTGACCCCGAATTTGCACTTAGCAGCATTGAGCGTTAGGCCGGCGCTCTTGGCCAACTGCAAGGCTGTGCGGAGGCGGGCGTCGTGCTCTTCCCTCGTGCTACCCCATATCAATATGTCGTCGATATATATTCGCACTCCTGGGACCTGGTCGAATATTTCATTCATGGTTTTTTTGAAAAACCTCAGGTGCCGAAGCTATACCAAAAGGCAGCCTTAGGAAACGGTAGCGCCCGAACGGCGTGCCAATCGTGCACACCTTTGAAGTAGCCTTATCTAGAGGAATTTGATGAAATCAAGATTGCGCGTCGGGGCGAAAGAAAAACTTGGCACCGGCCAGCTCAGCCTCAATGTCCTCTTTTCTGGCATTTGTTAGTGCTCTCTTTATAAGCACTCATCGATGTGCCTGGGGTCAATGCAGACACGAAGTTTACCATCCTTTTTTCTCGCGGCGACAAAGGAACTCACCCAATCCGTCGGTTCGCTGACTTTGACCACGATGCCTCCATGCTCCATGTGGTCCAGTTCCTCTCGCAAGGGCTGGATCAGCGCCTGGGGCCCCCGTCGTACCGGTTGGACCACCGGGGTTGCATCCCCCCGCAGAACCATGTAGTTTTGGCGTTTTAGACAGCCGATGCCCTGAAACAACTCGGGAAATTCTGTCATCACTTGGATGGTGCTGCTTGTATTCACTACGTCGACAGTACGAGAGAGCAGTCCTAAAGCTTCACTTGCCGACAGCCCCAGGATGGCCTGGGTGCTCTTCTTAACAATGAAGAAGTCGAAGTAACCGGTGTGGCTGTTCGCGACAACTTGTAGCGTAGTAACACCGATATGCTTGATAGCGTTGCCACTGTGTGAGCGCAGAACAGAGGAGCTTTCCCGTAACCTGGACTTCAATTTTAGGCTTTGGAACACAGACTGAGGCAACAAGTTGGCTTGTGAGCCTGTGTCAACCTTAAGAGACACTTGTTTGGAAGCCACTGTTGCATTGATCTGGCAATCAGCTTTGCTGCCAACGTTGACATCGAGGATGTCAAAGTCATCTTGCTCGTCGCGTACTTCACTGACTTGAGGCCCTTTCTTGCAGCAGGAAGCAAAGTGGTTAGCGCCCCGGCACAGAAAACAAGTTTTGCCAAAGGCTGGGCATTTTCCACGCTCGTGGGAACGATGGCACCGGGAACACCTGAATTGTCTGCGGGCCTTAACATGTGCAATTTCTTTCTCGGGTTCCACCCTACATTCCTCGGCACATTCGGAATATTGTTCACACGCTGCACATTTGGCCTGCCGGTGCATCTTGATCGGCGCTACTTCCTTCTCTGTACCAGCCCAGGCATTAGTTTGCTCAGCGCATACTTCGTCGGCCTTACAAATGTCTTCTGCTTTTTGTAGCGTGAGATCTTTAACTTTGAGCATTTTGTCGCGCAATTTCTGATTAACTGTTCCAAAAACAATCCGGTCCCTGACCATAGAGTCACTCAAGGTGCCGAAATTGCAGCTTCGTGCAAGCCGCCTTCAGTCCCGGGCGAAATGCTCAAAGGGCTCCCCCTCTGCTTGCGTTCTTGAGCGGAAGACATAACGCTCGTACGCTTCGTTCTGCTGCTGTTGACAGTACGCCTCAAACTTGCTCGTGACAGTTGCGTAATCTTCCTTGCTTTCGTTTTCAAAGAAGGCAAAGTTGTTGAATACCTCTAGGGCGTCCTCTCCGGCAATGCTGAGCAGGAGTGCTGTCTTGGCTGCCTCCGACCTCGGTTCTTTCGACGGCTCCGTGGCCTGCAGGAACAGCTCGAACCTCTGCTTGAAAAGGCTCCCGTTCTTTGCTGTACTTCCCGAGAGCCCCAATGGCTGCGGTGGCTTCAGTAGTTCCATCATGAAGGTGCACGGTGACGCCCCTCTGCCTGTTGTCACTGCTTTGGCGAACGCGATCCCACTTCTGACACCATGATCCGGTGTCCAGCAGTAAACACGCAGCCTTGAAGCAACAAAGAAGAAAAACCTTTATTTGTGGCAGCGTGCCGGTATATATATCGTGGGTGTCACAGAACGAGTGCTAAAAATGGGCGCCCCGCCAAATTCTTGCGATAACGGGTGGGAGAAACGCCGCGAGGTCAAAAGAAAAAAAAGAAAACAAACATCCAAGGCTCCCCGGGCGCGCGCTCTCCCCTCGGAAGCGTGGCTTCGCCGACGAACCTCCTCACCCCACATCGGCGGCCCAGCAAGCGCGCGAAATTTCTAGAACGAAAGACGCGTGGTCACGCCGAGTTGAGTCATCCGACGGGGAGGGCAGTCGGACCGTCTCGCCCTCTCCCCAGCCTTCGCTGCGTATCACGCCGACGAAATGACGAGAACTTTCTGGAATGTCGCGCGGAAGGTATTTAACCGAGCAGCCGAGACGAGAGATCAGGAGAAGACGGAAGTTAGCGCCAGAGCGCGTAGGGTATACCGACGTGTGGTCGACAAAGGATTTGTCCGTTGGGACCAAGCAGCAGAAGAAGAGGATTTCCACCTGAGGGGTGCAGGCTCGAGTTACAGACAAGAGCGTGAGTTTACCGCTATCGAGCGAAGACTCGTGGCAACAGCTGCGTGTGGGAAGCCGGCGTGTTTCCGGCGAAAAAGTTTGAAGCTTGGAGAGTGGCCATTTGAGGACGCGAGGTTTCCTGGAAGAGAAACTTGAGGGGGCAGCGGAACGACAGCAATGCTGGACTTTGAGTGAGTGATTCTCAGAAGAGTATCATTCAGACTTTTGTTCCAAGGACTTTGGACTGAATGGGTTTTCTATCTCTTTAGTCTTTAAGTGTCTTGGTTGTTCAATGCATGCGACTGCATTGTATTGTGTACCGTTGTCTGTGTCCGTTGCTCGAGTGTGGCCAATTGTACTGTGTAGTACGTTGTTTGATCGGTGACATATTGTACTCAGCTATTGTGGAGTGAGCATATTTGTGTATTGTTTTTCTGATCTACCATTATTGAGAATATAATTTTGTTGGTTTATCAACTCTCGGCTCTGACTTGTTCTTTCGGCCACAGCCGGCGTCCGCTGGCGCGCCAAAAAGGACCAGTTCTAAATTGTCCACGCTTTCGTGGTGCGGTTCGGGCGGCCGATACTTCGGCCCTTGGAATTAGCCTGGCGATCGCCTCCCTAATTAACGGGACGTGTGTGACAATTATTCTGGCGTCCGTGATACAGGACCTTTTGGTGCACAGTGTGTCCAAAGTAGTGAGAAAGAGCCTCGAGTTGTTGATAGTGCTATCGGAAAGATTTGGTGTGTTTTTCCGTGTTCTCGTTAACGAGTGCAGGGGAGTGTTCCGATAGACTGATTTAGGCAGATACTTTTTACACGCGGCAAGTCTTTATTTGCGAGACACCATGGATCTCGAAAAGTAAGTCGCTCTTGGTGAGAAGATGGGTCTTTCTGGCGCCGAACTACGGAAGTGGGTCACCCAGAAGGAAAAAGAAGAAAAAGAGAGGGCCAAGGAAGAAAAAGCAGCTGAGTTGGAACGAGAGAGGTTGGCAGCTGAGAGGGCCAAGGAAGAAAAAGCAGTTGAGTTGGAGAGAGAAAGGCTGGCCGCTGAAAGGGCGAAGGAAGAAAGAGAGCAACAATTGAAGCTGGAGTTGGAGAGAGAAAAGTTGGCAGCCGAAAGGACGAGAGAAGAAAGAGAGGCAAAGGAGCGACAGCTGAAGGAAGAAAGAGAGCAACAATTGAAGTTGGAGATGGAGAGAAAAAGACTGGCAGCTGAGAGGGCGAAAGAAGAAAGAGAAGCGGAGATCGCTGAAAGGGAACGGCAGCGGCAGCACGAAATGGAACTCGAGCGCCTCCGTTTGCAAAAGCGAAGTGAAACTCCCGTCCAAGCTAGAGTTGAAAGCAGCGAACGGGAGGACCACAGCTTCCGCTTGAACCCAAGCAAGCTGCTTGTAGCGTTTGATGAAAGGAAGGACAACCTTGACGCGTACCTTCACCGGTTTTATACGATTGCGAGGAGCCAGAATTGGCCGGAACATCAATGGGCAACTGCTTTGAGTACGTGCTTGAGTGGTGAAGCGCTCAGTGTGTACGGTAGGCTGACGCCGACCGATGCAGCCAACTATGCCAAGGTGAAAGCTGCTTTGCTGAAGCGATTTAGATTTACGGTGGAAGGTTTCCAGGACAGATTTCGGACAGGAAAGCCAGCTGATGGTGAGACGGCTACGCAGTATGCCGCCCGACTTTGCCATTATTTCGACAGATGGATTGAACTTTCAGGGACAGCGCAGGAGTACGATGAGCTTACAGAGCTCCTAATTAGGGAACAATTTCTTACTAGTTGCCACCCAAGCCTGTCACTGTACTTGAAAGAGAGGAAGGCTGACTCACTTGAAGACATGCTTGAATTGGCTGATCAATTCTTGGAAGCACAAGGTGGAACTAATTTGGCCAAGGTCAAGAAGGATTGTCCCGATGATTCGAAGAAATTGGCTCCCGAAGAAAAGAAGCGTGCACCGGAAAGCATTCCGCGATGTTTTCTTTGTGACCGAGTGGGTCATCGCGCGAAAAACTGTCGAACGATCTTTACGAGCCCTACGGTTGTAAAATGTATCAAGTGTGGACAGACTGGGCACAAATCAGACACATGTCGAAACGGAGCGAGTCAAACTCACCAGGTATCCTGTGTGCAAGCGGCACAGAAATCCGGTGATAATGCCGTCACCGACGGATTCGTAGAATTGAAAAATGGGGAGGAAATTCCTATTGTTGGTGCTGTAATGTCAAAACAGTCAACCGGTGTTACGAAGGGAATGCCAACGCTGCCTGGAAAAGTTGCGGACAAAAAGATTACGGTGTTAAGAGATACCGGCAGCTCGACTGTTATTGTGCGGAGAGATTCGGTACGGGAAAGTGAGTTAAGAGGCAAAACAAAACCGGTTTGCTTAATTGACCGTACAGTTCAGATGCTTCCCGAAGCAGAAATTGAAGTTGAAACCCCGTACTTCAGCGGGAAGGTTACTGCTTTATGCATGACGACCCCCCTGTACGACCTCGTCATCGGAAACATCACCGGGGCGCGAGGACCGAATGATCCGGAAAGTTTGAGAGAAGACCCCAAGATAGAGCCCTCGCCAACCCAGCGACCACGAGATACAGTGGAGGAGCATCCGGGGACGTATCTCACTAGAGCCCAAGGAGAAGCCGCGGCGCAAGAGACAGCGAACGAGAGGATGATCGAGTTGAATGAGTTCACGGGGTGCGCAGCCGGACGTACGTCGGCACGACCCCAACCGACCGAGAGTGTAAAAATGACGGAGTCGGCCAGCCAGGCCCAATGCCGTGACATGAACAAGGTGGTAAATAAACCGACAGGACCCGTTGAACGTTATGACCCGTTAACGGCGTCGGAAGTGACAACGATGGCTGAGGCGCCGCCTCAGATATCGTCGTTGGAAAGGGCTCGCCGAAAAAGAACGTGGAACCACAAGAAGAGATCGAGCGAGCACCGCAAGAAAGGGCGCAAGCACCGCTCAAAGTACACAGGATGAGTGCTGAGGTCGAATCAGAATGTGTTTGACAGTGCTGAGTGCCATATGTTGTGTTAATGTTGTGTTATCCTGTGTCACAAGTGTCGAAGTGTCTGTGCTGTGATGTGATGTATAGTGTTGTATAATTGTTGTAAAGACAGAACTTTGTACGTTTGTATTGTTTGAAATGTGTGATGAAGCGTTGTACTCATGTACCTGCGGTTATATTTCATGTGTGTGAGATTGACTTGTAATGTCCAATTGTATTGAGTGATATATTGTGAATGTGACGTGTCATGAGCAACGAACTATGTTAGTCTTTGAGTGTGTGGGGACTGTCGCGCTAGTTTGTGTGGTTCTGAATATTATGAGATAATATTCTTAAAGTGGGGGGCAGTGTCACAGAACGAGTGCTAAAAATGGGTTCGCCGCCAAATTCTTGCGATAACGGGCGGGAGAAACGCCGCGAGGTCCAAAGAAAAAGAAGAAAGCAAACATCCGAGGCTCCCCGGGCGCGCGCTCTCCCCTCGGAAGCGTGGCGTCGCCGACGAACCACCTCGCCCCACATCGGCGGCCCAGCAAGCCCGCGAAATTTCTAGAACGAAAGAGGCGTGGTCACGCCGAGTTGAGTCATCCGACGGGGAGGGCAGTCGGACCGTCTCGCCCTCTCCCCAGCCTTCGCTGCGTATCACGCCGACGAAATGACGAGAACTTTCTGGAATGTCGCGCAGAAGGTATTTAACTGAGCAGCCGAGACGAGAGATCAGGAGAAGACGGAAGTTAGCGCCAGAGCACGTAGGGTATACCGCCGTGTGGTCGACGAAGGTTTTGTGCGTTGGGACCAAGCAGCAGAAGAAGAGGATTTCCACCTGAGGGGTGAAGGCTCGAGCTACAGACAAGAGCGAGAGTTTACCGCTATCGAGCGAAGACTCGTGGCAACAGCTGCGTGTGTGAAGCCGACGTGTTTCCGGCGAAGAAGTTTGAAGCTTGGAGAGTGGT
Source organism: Rhipicephalus annulatus (assembly GCA_013436015.1). Taxonomy (NCBI): domain Eukaryota; kingdom Metazoa; phylum Arthropoda; class Arachnida; order Ixodida; family Ixodidae; genus Rhipicephalus; species Rhipicephalus annulatus. Next base: position 22,883 of record WOVY01005856.1, on the reverse strand, counting down.
CATTTGAGGACGCGAGGTTTCCTGGAAGAGAAACTTGAGGGGGCAGTGGAACGACAGCAATGCTGGACTTTGAGTGAGTGATTCTCAGAAGAGTATCATTCAGCCTTTTGTTCCAAGGACTTTGGACTGAATGGGTTTTCTATCTCTTTAGTCTTTAAGTGTCTTGGTTGTTCAATGCATGCGACTGCATTGTAGTGTGTACCGTTGTCTGTGTCCGTTGTTCGAGTGTGGCCAATTGTACTGTGTAGTACGTTGTTTGATCGGTGACATATTGTACTCAGCTATTGTGGAGTGAGCATATTTGTGTATTGTTTTTCTGATCTGCCATTATTGAGAATATAACTTTGTTGGTTTATCAACTCTCGGCTCTGACTTGTTCTTTGGGCCACAGCCGGCGTCCGCTGGCGCGCCAAAAAGGACCACTTCTGAATTGTCCACGCTTTCGTGGTGCGGTTCGGGGGGCCGATACTTCGGCCCTTGGAATTAGCCCGGCGATTGCCTCCCTAATTAACGGGACGTGTGTGACAGTGGGGCAGCTGCATTATCGCAGCCAAGCGGTACAGAACAGTGATAAGCAAAAGGCAGATACAAAAAGGTGCATGCGCAGGCAGCTAACACGATACAGTCGGGAAGAATGTGTTAGTGAAAGAAAGCATACACAGACCGCAGAGAGCAGAAAGGTGAAAAGAAGAAAGGGGAAAGAGATGGAGGTAGAAGTGGAAGAAAGAGTGGAAGGGGGCGCCCTGCAGGGAGTCCCTTTTTATCTTTGTTCCTTCTTTTTTTTTCCTTTTTTCTCTTTCTCTCTCCCCCCTCTGAATTGAGATTGTATAAAGCTGAACACCAACGAACTGTACCTTTAATTCTGATGAAGGCCACACTCTAGGCCGAAACGTACCGCTCACGGAGGATCTGCTTCACTATATATATATATATATATATATATATATATATATATATATATATATATATATATATATATATATATATATATATATATATATATATATATATATATATATATATATATTGAAATACCACGGGTTCAGCTGACGCTTTATTCAAGCAACAGCGAAAATGGCGCCGATGATGAAGAGGAACGGGCGAAGACTGATGATGGTTATTGACAGATGAGGATGACGTCCAATAAATTCTTACACTAATTTCCCCCGTCGACCGAAGCGGCCAGCCTAACCGCGAATTACGCTGGGGAACGCATACGATAGGGCTTGAGACGCGAAACGTGAACAATCTCTGTCCCGCGGCAGCGTTGGTCAGTGGGGACATGAACAGGTGTGACAAGGTAGTTCACCGGTGAGGTCTGTTCGACAATTTTGTAGGAGCCAAGATATCGTGACTCAAGCTTCTCGCATAAACCAGGCGTTCGCGCTGGAGTCCACAGAAGTACATCGTCGCCAGGGCGGTAGAGAACGACACAGTGAGTGGCATCGTAACGATGTTTGCGATCTTCTTGGCTAGCTTCGGTGTTTACACGGGCAAGGCGACGGCATCGAGCAACACGGGACAGAAACTGGTCGTAAACTAATGGTGAAGAGTTGACGGGGCCAGAAAAGAATGAAACGTCGAGTGGTGATGTCAGTTGGCGTCCGTATACTAGGAAAAATGGAGAATAGCCTGTGGTTCGTTGAGCTGACGTATTATACGCATACGTGACAAAGGGAAGTATGGCATCCCAATTACGCTGGTCCGGTCGGATATACATGGACAGCATATCACACAGCGTGCGATGAAATCTTTCCGTTAAGCCATTGGTTTGCGGGTGATAGCTAGATGTTGTTTTATGAACTGTTTTTGATGCTTGAAGAACTTTATTGAGCATGCTCGAAAGAAATGCCTTGCCCCTGTCGCTCAAAAGAATACGAGGGGCTCCGTGACGTAGGTAAATAGAATGCAAGAAGAAAGTTGCTACTTCCGAAGCAGTTCCTGAAGTGATTGAGGCCGTCTCAGCGTACCGGGTCAAGTGATCAACCGCGGTGACGATCCATCTCTTGCCGTTTGATGTAGTTGGGAGGGGCCCGAAGAGGTCAATTACGGTGACAGAGAACGGCTCTGATGGACAAGAAAGTGGTTTTAGGGTCCTGACTTGAGCAGTAGTAGGCCGCTTGCGGTGTTGGCAAAGTGCCCACGAGGCGATATATTTAGCTACTGTCGTGGAAAGACCTGGCCAGAAGAATCGACTGCGGATGCGCTCGTATGTTGTGTAGTAACCCAAGTGCCCTGACGTTGGGTCGTCGTGGGAAGCGCGCAGAACTTCAATGCGTAGTGCGCGTGGTACGACGGGATACCATCGGTGGCCTCCGGGTGGAAAATGTATCGATGTAGCACATCGTCCTCCAACTTGAATAGTCGAAGTTGTTTCCGGAGTCTGGCCTTTGGGGAAGATGAAGCGCCGGTAAGCCGACCGATGATGTCAGTGCAATAAGAATAGGCTCGCTGGTGAGTGGTAAGTACTGACGGACGGGTGGATGAAGGAAGAGAAGAAATCGATGATATCGACGAGGCGTCCTTTGTATAGCCGATTTGACAAGGGGATGTGACGTGCGCCAAAGACTGCGGCAAAGGGCATCGTGACAAAGCGTCGGCATCTCGTTGTTGTCTTCCAGTCTTTTAGATGACGTCGAAGTCATACGATTGTAACCGGAGAATCCAGTGGCCAAGTTGTCGATTGTGGACAACCAGCAAAGAGCATGGTGGTCTGTCACAACAGCAAAATGTCGACCATGCAGATACCGACGAAATTTTTGAATGGACCAGACAACAGCCAAGCACTCTTGTTCAATTATCGAGTACCTCTTCTCTGCAGAGGTCAGAGTGCGGCTTGCATATGCGACAACTTTCTCGCGAAAGGCATGGTCGCGCTGGAGGAGTATGGCGCCGATTCCTTGTCCACTAGCGTCAGTGTGTAATATCGTAGGTGCCTTGTCATCGAAATAACAAAGCACCGGTGGGGATGTGAGTGCCTGCTTGAGCTCTTGAAACGAGGCTTCGCATTGATCATTCCAATCGAAGGAACCGGTACTAGCAAGAAGCTTGTGGAGAGGCGCGGCAATAGTGGCAAAGTTGCGAATGAAGCGGCGAAAGTACGATGCGAGTCCAAGGAAACTGCGTAGTTCTTTGGAACGAAAGGGTCGCGGAAAGTTGAGGACTGCAGAAATTTTGTCCAGATCGGGCTGGATGCCATCTTTACTAACGAGATATCCCAGAACTCTTATAGCTGTGTTGCCGAAATGGCACTTCTTTGAGTTCAGTTGAAGTTCAGCATTGGAGAGACATGTGAGCACTTGATATAGGCGTTGCAGATGATCAGCAAAAGTGCAAGAAAACACGACAATATCATCGAGGTAGCATAGACAAGTTTTCCACTTGAGGCCACGAAGAACAGTGTCGATCATCCTTTCAAATGTGGCGGGAGCATTACATAGGCCGAATGGCATTACGTTAAACTCGCAAAGACCGTCCGGCGTAGAAAAGGCGGTCTTTTCTTTGTCTGCTTCGTTCATTGGTATTTGCCAATACCCGGACGGAAGGTCAAGGGTGGAGAAGTATTGGGCGCCTTGCAATGAGTCAAGTGCATCATCTATACGGGGCATCAGATATACATCCTTTCGGGTAATCTTGTTGAGCGCGCGGTAATCAACACAAAAACGTACCGATCCATCCTTCTTTTGTACCAAGACAACGGGGGATGACCAAGAACTGGTAGAGGGTCGTATGATGTTTCTTTTTAGCATATCGGTCCCGTTCTCGTCGATGATTTTGCGCTCGGCCAAGGAGACTCGGTAGGGACGACGGCGTACAACAGTCTGACCTCCAGTGTCGATGCGATGATGCGCAACTGTGGTCTGTCCTAGTGCCGAAGCCTTCGCGTCAAACGAGGCCTGATGTTTTGTTAGCAAATTTAGCAACGCCTCACGTTGAGAAGACGAAAGGTCAGGATTTATACCGGGAGCAAAGGAGGAGGAAGTAACAGACCGGGCCTGTTGTGGCTGAGCTGTCAAGGCGTCAAGTGAAACCAAATATACTGGTTTGGTATCCACATAACACGACATTGCTGAACCTTAAGGTAGGAGGACAGGCTCCGAAATAGGGTTCAGGCCAAGGATTATCGCAGCACTGTCTTTGAACCCCACCAGGCTGGAGGGGACTACAACGCCGCGAGCTAGACAGTGGCTGGAAGGGGTGATAAGGACGTCGCCATTGGCAATATTCGGAGAAGTGATGGCGATGAGTTGCTCCTGACCCGGGAGCAGTATTGTATCGGAAGTTGTGAAAAAACGCAATGGGTTCTCGTCGACACGTTCGCTGCAGTGATCGGTCTCGGTCATCTCGACTACACGTTGACGGCAAGAAATTAATGCAGATGCTGATGAGAGAAAGTCCCAACCTAAAATTAGTTCATGAGCACATGAAATTAAGACAGCGAAGACTGATGTGGTGACGAATACCATCAATGAAGACACGGCTGTACATTGGGCCGATGGTCTAATTATTGCTCCATTGGCCCCAATCAAAGATGATCCAAGGTAGGGTGTCTTCACTTTCCGCAATCGAGAACACAAGTCGGCACGCATAACTGAAATAGTTGCTCCCGTGTCCCCAAAGCCAACACCCGTACACCTTGCACAGCTACCAATAACATGTTTGATGGTCGTTCAGGAGGACTTCTGACGTTTCGCCGCGGTGCAGTTTTCCCTCCAAAAACTGCACTGTTTAGTTTTCCGATAGCTGGGCAGCCAGTTGAGAAACAGGTCGAAGGGGTGAAACAGAGCGTCGGCGTGGCGAAGGGGAGCGTAGTCGGGAGGCACGTGTATTGTTGGTCGTGTTGGAAATGCGCATAGGAGATGGGGGTCGGTGGTTGGCAGGACTGTCGCCATAACGGTAGTAACCTCGTGCACATGTGTCGTCTAGTTCAAAAGCGGCATAACGACGACGTTCATCTTCCTGCCGACGTCAACAGACCCGGGAAATGTGTCCTCGAATTCCGCAGTAGTAGCAAATAGGCCCTGGGGCCCGCCAGGAAGAATGGTAGCTAGGGTTCGGTGGACGGGCGACTAGAGGTGCGAGATGATCGTGATCAGGCACAGGTGGTGATACTTGAGACGGCGAGGGTTGCATTGAAGCGATCTGTGCATACGAAGCGGATTGGGTACATGGTGGAGCACGGTGGGTGCTTTGAAACGCTGACATTTCTTCCCTAATAATGCCACGCAGATCACTAGAAGCGGGTTGAGCGGGAACGTTGTGAGAAGGAGGTAAACTGTAGGTTTGCAGTTCCTCACGAATTAAGGTTCGAATGATGGATCGGAGCTCCATACTGTTTTCCAGGGGGTTCTCAGAGAAGTCGGGTCGCAGGCGGATTGACTGCAATGCATCAAGCCACTGGCATACAGAGACGACGTCGGAAACCGTCGAAGGGTTGTGCGCGACGAGGGCGTTGAAAGTGGTAGGTCCGATACCCTTCAAAAGGTGCCGGACACGATCACCTTCTGACATGGTGTCGTCGACACGGCGGCAAAGTGCAAGCACATTCTCAATATAGAAAGTGTAGGACTCACCGCATTGTTGAACACGTTCTGCCAATTTCTTCCGAGCAACTTCTGAACGGACAGTCAGTGTGCCGAAAATGCGTCGGAGCTGGTCTTTGGCGGAATACCAGTCGCGGAAGTCGCTCTCATGACTTAGGAACCATGTCTTCGCAGTCTGAGAGACGTAAAACTGGACGCGTTCTAATTGCGATGCCTCGTTCCAGTTGTTGTAGACACCTACGCGGCCATAGTTGTCGAGCCAGTCTTCGACATCTTCGCCAGGCAGACCGGAGAAGATTGGAGGCTCCCGAGGGGGGTTGTTGACCGGGCTAGGGTTGGCGGTGGGTGGATGAGCCGGCGGGTGGTTCGGTTGGGCTTGCTCTTGCGCCATGGTGCTCTGCTGGCGTAAGCGACATCCCGAACGGAGCTCCAGAAGCAGAAGGTGGCTTTGGATGGAGAGAGGTTGAAGAGATCGGGAAGCACCTTCCACCACTTGAAATACCACGGCTTCAGCTGACGCTTTATTCAAGCAACAGCGAAAATGGCACCGATGATGAAGAGGAACGGGCGAAGACTGATGATGGTTATTGACATAAGAGGATGACGTCCAATGAATTCTTACAATATATATATATATATATATATATATATATATATATATATATATATATATATATATATATATATATTTGACACCGATGGCAGTCCACTCGGTCAGACTTCCGTACTTCCGTCGTGAAGCACCGCATTAGTACTGCTGATTCTCCTCCTATTCACCGCCGACCATACCGGGTGTCTGCCACAGAGCGTAAAGTAACTTAAGAAGTTAACAAGATGCTATCCAAAGGAATTATTGAACCCTCCTCGAGCCCTTGGGCATCTCCCGTTGTGTTCGTTAAAAAGAAAGATGACATGGGGCGATTCTGCGTTGATTACCACCATCTTAATCAAATCACGAAAAAGGACGTTTACCTTTCGCCCCAAATTGATGACGCCCTCGATTGTCTTCATGGCGCGTGATACTTTTCTTCAATTGATGTACGTTCTGTCTATTGGCAAATTGCGGTGGACGAGAAAGACTATGAAAAGACTGCGTTTGTAAGTCCCGACGGCCTATACCAATTCAAAGTGATGCCGTTTGGGCTATGAAATGCCCCAGCCACGTTTGAGCGTATTATGGACTCGCTATTGCAAGGGTTCAAGTGGTCAGCATGCCTGTGCTACCTGGATGATGTACTTGTATATTTGCCTACATTTCAGACGTACCTCCAGCATTTGTCAGCGGTTCTCAACATCTTCCACACTGCTGGCCTTCAACTAAACTCGTCGAAATGTCACTTCGGCCGCCAGCAGATTACGGTGCTGGGCCACCTTGATGACGCATCAGGTGTGCAGCCTGACCCAGACAAAATTCGTGCCGGCACGAGCTTTCCTGTACCCCAGTCTGTCAAGGATGTCCGGAGCTTTGTGGGACTTTGTTCCCATTTTAGAAGGTTCGTGAAAGATTTTCCAACAATTGCTCGACCACTCACCGACCTTCTGAAGAAAGACGGGACTTGTACGTGGGGTTCCGCTCAAGCTGCCGCTTTTTCTCAACTCATCACCCTCTTCACGACTCCAGTTATATTGGCGCACTATGACCTGTCCGCTCCGACAGGAAACAGAACCGATGCGAGTGGTCACGGGATTGGAGCCGTCCTAGCCCAACGCCAGCGGAGAGCACCTTTCTTCCTCTTCGTTAGGCACAAACGCGCATCATTCCACAAAATATCAACATGCATGTAGCAATATTGATACTTCAGGGATTTGGAGCGGAACCGCTTTTCCGGTTATCGATGCTAACAAGCAATTGAACTTCTGCTCCTTGCTTAATTATTTTTGTTCTCAGGTGAACTGCCGATTCGTACTGAGTCCAAAAGCGGTTCCACTTCAAAGATTTTCCCCCAAACTTTATCATTTCAAGCTTTGGTAGCTTAACTAGTTCCGTTGCTTCTTGTCCTGTACTAAAGGGCGTCACCTGCCTTGTCCTATCGCTTCAATCTGATTGTGCAGGCTGTCGAAGTCTGAATTCTATTGCAGACAAGGTCGTCGTTAATTTCATGTCGTACTCTATGAACCTTTCAAATTCAGCTTCGGCATTGTCTTCTGTCAGAAACTTTTTCATTTGCTCGTTCACGCTCTTGAGGCTGTCGATTATTCCTTTAATCTGTGCCTGCGTTGTTAGCAGCTGCTCCGCTTAGCTCCATCATTAATTTGCTGCTCGGCTGCGTTAATAACTCACGTGATCTGGGAGCGAAGCGCTTCCCTTTTCTTCGTTATGACTTCCTTGCTCATATTTAGGCGATTAGCAATGACTCCTTACTTGTCAATCGTTCGTTCTGATGCTCGTACTGTCCACCGGGGTCTCGTCCCTCGATCCAGGTCGATCTTCTGCTCTTCCGCAGTTTTCTTATCTGCTGCTCTGTGACAGGTTGACCTTTCTTACCGGCGAGGAGGTAGTATCCTAATCACGGCACAATTATTAAGACGATTGAGACCAAGGACTGCTTGCTTGCTTGCTTGTTCCTTTCTTTTTTGGCTCTCACCCACTAAGGGGGATTGGCCAAGAAGCCGGTGGTTAATGCAAGTAAATACCTATAGATTTTCTAGATTAGGGGAATATGATTACTGTGTTTTGACTGTGAAATTGATTTGGCGCAATGTAAAAAAAAATAAAATAAAAAAGGGGGGGGGGAGAAGTAATAGAATTTGTTGAATATCTGTGGTGGAATTGTTATATGAAATTCTCCTGAAAGTTGAATCATTGCAGTGTATCAGCTAAATAATAAGTGGTAGTGTGACTAGTAAAATTCGAGAGCTGATGGCTGACTCAGCAAGGTAATCTTCTTGTGTTATATATGAATTCGCAGAGAGCCCTGCAGATGTTCCTGTCGCTATGTCCCAATGAAATGGCGCCAAAAGACAAAATATTGGGAGTATTAAGTGATATTCCTAATTTTCTGAATAAAATTTCGAAGCAGTTTTTTCTTTGATTTTTGAATCGGTGACATGTGATAAGAAAATGGTCGATATGTTCAGGTTCGTTACAGCTTGAGCACAGAGGGGATGGCACCAGACCAGACCTGTTTAAGTAGAAATTAAGAGGTGGTACACGGCAACGTAATTTTGTTACCAAGACTTCCAATTTACGCGTGGGACACCATTTATTATTCCATGTGAATTGCAGGTGCGAGAAATCTGGATTCGGTATAATGGTTTTTGATGAGTCTTCAAGAAGGGAAAGTTTTCTAAACCTCGCTGCTGTTACATAAGCTGTAGGAGGCATGATTGGCACAATCGGAAGATCAAGAGATGTTCGCGCAAGTTTGTCAGCCATCTCGTTTATAAATATACTACGATGGCCTGGCACCCATATCATTCGCACTAGACGAATGTTTGCTGGGATTAATGATTTAAAAGTCTCTAGTACTGCTGGTGTCGACGACGATGATAAGAATGAACACACGGAATACGAGTCAGTCACTATCACAGCTGTCGAATGAGTCGCAGGAAGTTTACGAATAGCTAGTGTAACGGCCGTTAATTCCGCTTCAATTATTGGTGTATAATCTGGGAGGCGTAATGAAAATGACCAGAATAATGAGAGAGAAAAATACCCACACCTGCCTTCTCGCCACTCATAGATGCATCCGTTGCAATTACTGTATTAGTACCTAATTGAGACAGGTGTTGTTCTAATAAACCAATCAAATATTTAGAGGGCAAGTGTTTAGCGTTCATGGGGAAGATATCGTCAAATTCTATTTGGACTTGGCCGATTGGTTTGACAGGTGGTGTGATCTCGAATATATTAACATTTAAAGCATCTAGAAGTGTTTGAACAAATAGCACTTGGGGTTTATATACACGGGACCAAGGACTGCTTCAATCGAATACAGTTTATTAGAAAAAGTGAAGTAGCACGTGGTCATTCCAGGCAGCAGTCTTCTTTCTTCTTCTTCTGGTGTTTGATTGTGATATTTTTTAGGGGATGGGGGACGGTTGTCGCTCATGAGGGCGTCCTTTGTGGGTATAGCAAGGACTTCTGTGATTACTTCCTTGAAGGAGCTATCTGGCAATTACACGTAAGCGGAGACTTCATACGATCTACTGCCGAGTTTGAGCGTCTGCACATGGCACGGCTGTACCGCGATGTCTGGGTCTGAGGTGCTCATTAGGGCAATGTTCTGCTCCTTGCGTACTTGTATCCGCGTACTCATGGGCAAGGGGGCTCGGAGCGCGCCTTATATAGCGCGCAAGGGTGAGACCACTTCCTATTGCAGAGATATGCCTCCTCTTATACGGAAGATCAGATCACCTTGTCGTCCTCTGTGGGAAGGCGTGGCAGGCGAGGCCGGCTGATTCCATGTTGGTGCTCGCGTTGGTGGAATGTGGCTGGTGGCTTCGCGGATGCCTCCTCGGCAACAAACTTCTTTGGGTGAGCGTCGATCACCCGAAACCATGGAGTGTTAGGTACGGATGGCCACAGGTATGTATTGTTGGATGCTTCGGCAACACCGCTTGGACCGGGGGTGCAGTCGCTGGGCCCTACGTCATCCACGGGCTTGAAATTTTCAGCATTACTGCAGTCCAGTTGGTCTGGTAAGTCAGGATCAATGTTGGTCGTCTCCACAAATCGGGCCACTGCCCAGTTCACTGCGTTGCGAGGCGCTTTGCGAGGCGCGTTGTAGGGCGCGTCGCAGAGCGCGCCGTGCACCAACACGGCTGGCGCGTCCGCCGAGCCGCTGCCGCGGGGGCGCGTCTAGGGTTAATGCTGTGACAACCACTTACGGTTTTCAAACATTCTGTAGCGAGAGAGGAAGACGGGACGGCGGCCAACGTGATCGTGTCGTGCTCTCGCCACTTTATTATCCAAGGCGATTTGCCGAAGCGCACTCAAAGGCAAAATTACCCGAAAAAAGAGTAACGGAGCACAATAGGCGTGCGTGATTAACGGATAGACCATTGAGGAGCAACCACAGAGGGAAGCGTGGAGCGCAAAACCATGGGATGAACAGCCCGGGCATTGCAGGTAGCGCGAAAAGCGTTGCCAAGGTGACCAGGCCTCTCTCTCTTCCTCTGCTAGCTCAGTCTTTCCCCGTATTTTTCCGGTGACGGTCCGCGTTGCGTCGCCCTCGGAGTGCTCGACCAGCGCTGCCTGGATTCGACGATCTAAGAATTACGACGTGAGACTTGCGTGTACGCTTGGATGAGCGTGGGCAGCTGCTTTTGCGTTTCGCTGCACCCACGAAGTCTGGAGCAAGTCTCGACACGTCACCACGCCACACTGTATATCTCTGGCTTCAAGATAGTCACGACCAACACACGACAGCAATAGTTGGGAAGGCCAATATGGCGGCCGAGAAGAACAGGCCTATCGGATGTATACTTCAGTCCGACTCAGGTCAGAAAACAGCACTGGATTCTAAGGCAAGTAGGTTATCATTCTTTATTCTACTCTACTTGTCGCGTGGGCGATATGGATCGCGCTTGCAGGCAACGGGCTTCTTTGTGTTGTGAATCGCACGCATGAAATGCATCGCGAAGGTCAGCTTTGGCGTCTGCAGTTCGCCTGTGTTTTTCGACCACCTGGAAATCGGCCGCCATTGCCGTCGGCCTCCCCTACGCTCGCTCATCGAGTGCTCGCCTGTCCTCACTGCCGCGATGAGCTTCGGACTGACAATATTGGGCTGAGACCTCGTAGCTGTGTTGGGAGTCGTCGAAAACACGTTACGGGTTCTCGTAAAGAGCTTGGTTGTAGGATGTCGCGCGCTGTTAGTGCACCAGCACGGGCGGAAGGGGCTTTCGCTAGCGTCGGAACTCACTGAAAATTTGTTGCCATTAGAGTTGGCTTTCCCACCAGTCGGTCGCAAGAAGCTCGGCACCGTCCGCTGGCCGGGGCGGTGGACTCGGGTTTGCGTGCTGCACTCACTCGAGTTTGCGGAAAAGGGCCGCATTACTGTCGATTTCTGCGGCGCTATCTCCAAAATAGCTCGGCGCTGTTCGCGGCGGCGGCCAAACGTACGCTCGCTCTACCGTTCGAAGTTCGCTGGCGGCAGACACTCCACGTGCAGCGTTTGATTTGGTCCTACGTTCGCTTGCTCGAGTTGAACGCGCCGCATGCTTAGGACTTGTCGAATTTACAGCGGCACGGTGGATCGCAAAGTTGTGACTGCGGCCGCCGCTCCTAAGCTGTTGCGCTACGGGGATCGAAATGAGTCCTTGACGATGTGTGACATCACGGTGAAATTATTAGCATGTCATATCTCCCGTATGTTTTCATTTCACCTTGCACGTATTTCTCATATGAGGTGGTTTTGGGACGTTAAACCCCACAAATCATCATTTCTCATATGCATTTCTATTCATCCTCTGTTACATGTGACTCACTAATTTACATACGTATTGTGCAGCCGTTGGCACACACCATGCTAAAGACTGCGTGCGCTGGCGTCTGCGATGCCTGTCATCGATCTCTTTCGTCAGAGCAGCTTCAGAAGAACTGTGCGAGATGTGAAGGTGAAATTATTTGTGTGTCATATTTTAACGCTTGTTTTCATATTAACGTGCACGTACTTGTCATATGCGTGCATCTTCATCTTCTGTGACGTGTGCCTGACTATTGTCACTATAATAATGTGCGTGCAGCCGTGGGAACACACCAGACAGAAGGCTACGTGCGCTGGCGTCTGCAATGCCTGTGCCCGTCATCTATCGCTTCCGTTGGAGCTCCCCAAGGAGTGAACAAGATTCCGCAACGAGACTGGACTTCTACACTTCACCATGAATTCACTTAAAAGAATGGGGAAAATTAATGTGTATGTAGAAAAATAAAAGCTTTCGATGTCTCACTTTTGTCTTTTGTTGCCGTGACTCTGAAAGCAGTTACACATAGGTGGCTAACTACTTTTTCGCGTGTTTTTTTCCCGCGGAATTTTTTGCTCACTGCGCAGAAAAACAGGCGAAAAAAGTATTAAGCCTGACGGAAAATAAACAAAAAACAATGTTTGAACTGGGTACAAGAAGTTCATCCGATTGGAGTATTTAAGCGGATCAACCGTTCGTCCGGTAATGTGGAACTTTGAGGACTAACGGTGGCCCGGTAAGGTGTAATTGTGGGGACTAACAGTAGCTCTATAAGGTGCAAATGTGAGGGCTGAATGTTAGTCCTTAGGGGTGAACTGTGGGAATAACGGTTACTCACTAAGGTGTAAATGTGAAGACTGAATGTTAGTCCCTTGAGGGGACTAGCTGTTAGACCGGATGCCGTTAGTCCTTAAAAAGATTAATGGTTGTGGCAGCTCCATTAGTCCCAAAAGGACGAACCACATACCCTTTTAACACCCTCTTTCCTGAGAGTACTGAGTGGCGGCGGCTGCCGGCATCCAACCCGACAGGCGCGTCAGCTCGTTCTCTCCTCGTGCAGCTCGAGTTAGCATCAGCTGCGTGAGAGGCGCGGCACGGTGATCAAGAAATGATGATGGTAATGATGGCACTACAGGGATCCCCCCCCCTCCTAGACCATTGCGCGATTTGAAGGCATATGCAAAAAGAAAGAGAGCGACAAATGCTATACACATGAACGACAATCCATAAAGTGTCCAATTGGGAAGTCCAGGTTGTCAACGTGGATGGGACATCGGTAAGCAGCGGGTTTACGGTGGGCGACTCTGGGAGAAGCGCTAGGGACGAAGAAGGAAGCGCCGGGTCACTGTGGTCACAGAAAAGCGGGTCTCACGATGACCTGGTCGGACAGACTGAGAGTGGACCGTGTGTCGCGAGGTTCTGCAGCTAACGTTAACAGAGATGGGCAGTGCGGGTTTTGACATTGAGGTCGACGCAACAGATACTTCAAAGTCGTGCGGCGTCCGACGTGCCGGTGTGGATAGACGTGCCGACGAACGCGGGAACGTGTCCGAACAAAGCGCCACGTGCACGGTCGGTAGTTAGGTAAACGGCAAGGGGTGCGACATTGTGTCGGACAGGTCGAGTAGGCGCTTGCGCCGTCTTTAGGGCCATGACTGCAACTCGTGGCTGCGTAGCAGGGCGGCTCAAAAGATGCCGCAATGTGTGACGCCAAGCACGTTGTCGTCGTCGACGTAGGGTCACGGGTGGTAGACATGTATGAGGAATGGGTATCGTCACGGTTGTGACACACGAGCCCACGTTGTGGACACGCATCTGGTTGTTGCCGTCCGCTGTCAAAGGCTCCGGGGAACAGTGGTGGTGGAACCCAGTCAGCGCGGGCTCGGCCGGAGGGTTCGACGGGACACCTGTGCTTCTGTAATGACCTGCGGTAGTCCGCACACGAAGGTTGGCATGCAGGTCTGCATAGTTGATAGCTGTCTCTAGCCAACACCCCCTAGATTGCTCCACCGCAAGCGTGGTATGCCTAATAAGCCCCGTCGGAAGCGGACCAGGCACGTCGTCCTCAAGTGCGATAGTCATAGTCGCAGCGTCTTGGAAGTTTGGCCGTGGTTGATGGCTGGTGGCTTTAACTTCGGCTGTGGGAGACTGCGATGACGATGCTGGTCGTTGCTGGCAGGAGGCGCAGAGCGTTGAGGGTGGTGGCAAGTCCCCTTCGGACATCGTGGATGGTGAAGATTCCGCAACCGGGAAGTGAATAGCGGGTGTGACAATGCCCACAGTCGTGGTAGACTCCGGGTCACTTGGTATTATGACTGTCATGTATCCTGATGCATCAGAGATGTTGATTGCCATTGAGGTCGGCCAAGACGAGCGGGTGGTGAGCATGCCTACAGTATTGTCGGCCGATGACGTTGAAAAAGCGTACCTCGTGGCTAACTGGTCGCATGCAGAACGAATGTCCTGTACCTCGTCGGATGGGCAGTCGGACAAGGGAGTCGCATCACTAGTTGCTGGACGAGAGGTTGTAGGAGATGTAGCCAGAGAAGTGAAGTTTTGGTCAAGGTAGGGCTGCGGGTCGTCTGGTACCAATCGCTGGGGTGGAGGGGAAACCTGGAACTCATGGCTCCCGGGAGTGAGTAGTAGGTTTCACCGTAGCAGGCGAGCACCGCAGCGCACAGGTCGTCGAAGGGTCGCGGGCTGGAGGACAACTCGGCGGCTAGATGACGCAGCTCAACCGGTAGGGCGTCCAGCAGGACAGCGTGCATTATTGCCTGTGAGTTGATGCGATTGACCGCGAGAATGGAATAGAGCCGCATAAACCACGCTCGGGGGTAGACCGGGTGAAACGGCGGAAATGGAGGGCACAGTTGCGGAATCATGGCACCGGGCCGCTCGGTGAAGGGCATGTTCTCCGGGTCACCAGTGTAGCGATCGAGAGAGGAAGACGGGATGGCGGCCAACGTGGTCGTGTCGTTCTCTCGCCACTTTATTATCCAAGGCGATTTGCCGAAGTGGAGCGGCGGTGGCTGCCAGCGTCCGATACTCCAGGCGCGTGAGGTCGTTCTCTCCTCGCGCAGCTCGAGCTACCATCAGCTGCGCGAGAGGCGTGGCGCGGTGATCAAGAAAGGATGATGGTGATGATGGCACTACGATTCGTTTTTCGTTGTAAAGGAATCCAGCTCAAAAGTACTGGCGCCAGATAAAAAATGGTGACTTGCCTGTTGCGATGCTTTTGCGTTTTTGTGCCGATGGTCTTAAAATCCTGGCTCTTGAGGACGGATAAGTAGAGCCAGATGTGACCCGGTCTGCATGCGTTGGCTCCCCCACGTCGAATCCCGTTCTGTGGGAGATAGGCGATATGGACGTTGCCGCAGTGGTGGTTGTGCACCCATGTCGATGCGATGCGTAACTGTGGATGTGCGGCTGAGTGACGGTTGAACGACATTTAAAGACGAGCGGAATTGTTAAAACAGGCCCAAGAGCTGGGAACGCTGGCCCGGCGTAAGGGTGTCGAACCAAATGCATCAGTGGATGGTGTAGTAGATGTAGAAACAGCACTGAGCACACTGGAACTTGGGCAGTGCGTGTCATCGGGTTGATCCATAACTGTGACTCTTTGATGGGTTCCACGCTGCCGAGACATTCCCCTCGCACCAACGCAACACTGTACAGGGATGAGTTGAGAACAAAAAAAAAAATGGCAGCATATCCACGGGGTGAATGATGGAGAGTGGGGCGAACCATCCTTCCGTCCATTCGTTCTTGCTTCCGTCAATCTATGCGTCGCTGTGTGTGACCGTCCATGCGTTCATTCACCCATCCGTGCGTGCGTCTGTTTGTGCGTCCGCGCGTCCTTCCATGCATCCATCCATGCATCTGTCTGTGTGTTCGTTCGTCCGTTTAGTCAACCCTACAAGTACCACATCTCGCATCTTCTCATCATATATTTCGCACATAGAAGCATCGCCATCCAGCAGACATTCTAAGGACTAAACGAGAGGTCGCACGTGCACACTTTCTTACGCCTTGCGCTTCGTGTCTACTTCCCAACATTAACCACCTCGATTTCATGGTATATACTAGTTCACTGTATTAATTGCACTGCGGTCCAACGCTCGCTAAACCTTTCTAAACCAAGGAAGTTATGCCCCGCGAGTATAACATAGCAAACCTTTCTTGTCAGATAGCGCTCAACGTACGTGCCAATGGCTGCTAATGGGGAATGAGCGACAGGAGAATTGGGCTTTTGCTTCGTGACTACTTCCCACCTTTAACCACCTCGAGTTCATAGTATATACTAGTTCACTGTATTCCTGACAATGCGACCCAACGATCGCTAAATCTTTTTAAAACAAAGGCGGTTGCGCCCAGCGAGTGTAACGCAGCAACCCTTTCTTGTCAGATAGCGCTCAATGTACATGCAATGGCTGCTAATGGGGAATGAGAGACAGCAGAATTCGGCTTTTAATAACACGCACGCTGCGAATTTCTTATTGTTAAACAACGCACAGCAGAAACATTCCACCGGCACCATCTTGCAGGTAAGAACGTAAGACTAGTTACGAACTACAACGAGGGACGTGTAAGGGCCGCTTTAAGGAGCTTCGCCCCTAAAAGTGGTGCTGTTGTGAGTGACTTACCCGTCGCGAAAGCAACCAGTAAGCGTTTCCCATGAAAACACGGTGAGATAGCGAGAGTAGTGCAGTGGTGTCAGCAAAACTTGCGTAGTTGACTGACACTGCCGTGTTAGAGTTTGCAGGCACTTGCGTGTGGTATTGAAAAATTAAGGGGGCTAGTCACCTTGCTTGCAGTCGATGGACTGTCGGCTCGCGTCAGAGAAGAGAATTGTGAGAACTCTATTTCAGCTGTTGCGCAATGAATGACGGCGTAGTGGCAGGAGAGAAAATCCCATCCTAGGATGACGTCGTGAGAGCATGCAGAAACTATGACGAATTTGACGGCAAGCATCACGTCCTGAATCATGCGGAGGGCTGTGCACGTGGCTGTAGGGTGAACGCCTTGGGCGCTGGCTGTATGAAGGGGGCGCCGGAAAAGTGACGTGGTCACTTTGCGCAGTAATCGACTAGGTCTTGTGTTCATTACGAATACGACGGCTCCAGTATCAACCAGGATAGACGCACCAACACCATCCACTAGCACTTTTATCACGTTCGATTGGCTTCTCTGAGGGCTTCCGCAGTTCGACAGGGTCACAGTCCTTGCCTTGTGAACTGCGACGACTAGTTTACTGGTTGCCTGTGGGTGGACGTGGCGGCATCGGCGACATTGAGCGAGGTCGCGGAGATGGTGAACGGCAGGTAGATAGATCGGGGTGGGATGACGTCGACATAGACGGCCGATGCTCATAATAAGGGTGGCTCGATTCGCTGAAAAGGTCGAAGGTGACCAGGAGTTGCTGCACGTGAATGCAATAGCGTGCCACGTGACCGACGCAACCACAAGCAAAGCAGACGGGGCGATTGTCGAAAGTTCGCCATCGGTTCACGGGTCCTATCCATGTAGCAGAACGTGATGAGTGAGCCGGCTGCTGATATAACTGCATGGTGGACGACACTCGGGACACGTGTATGACATCGGCGTATGTATGCGGCACAGTTTTTCCGAAGACCTATGGCCTGGCGATGGTTTCGATGTAACTAAGGGAGCTTGCCACTGGAATGGGAGGGGGAGGGTGTTGTCGGGCGACAACTTGGGCTTTGCTCAGTTTGCAGATATAGGATGTGGATGGTGGTATTCAGGAATAACCTGCGTGATTTCCGGCTGAATGGCTCGTTGGAGGGGAAGCAGAAGTGTAATTGGGGGCTGTTCAGAAAGTTGCGGGAGAGTAAAAGTCAGTAAAGAGACCTGGCGGGTAACTTCCTCACGAACAACCGAATTGATTTCGGCGAGCAAGGTTGTGTGGTCAGGAACTGCTGACAAGGCCGAGAAATCAGCGTTACGTGATGGCGGTCGACTGGTCATCAAGCGCTGTAGCCGCAGCTCCTCGTAACGTCATCATAATGTAAAGACCTCTGCCACAGTGCGAAAGTTCTTAGCCAGGAGCATGGTGAAGGCATCGTCGGCGATGCGTTTCTGAACATGCGTGCTTCTGTTAGCCTCGGACATGCATGCGCCCACTTTCTTGCACAAGTCAAGGATGTCCTCAGTGTAACTTCTGAAGGACTCGCCGGTCTGCTGTGCTAGTTCACGTAAACGCTGTTCGGCTTGCAGCTTAAGAACGGTAGGACAGCCGAACACGTCGATGACGACGGTTTTGAAAGCGGACCGTGTCTGGACAATGAATGCATGGTTGTTGTATCACATGCCGGTCACGCTCGCAAGGTAGAAAACCAGATTGTTGAGTTGACCTACCTCGTCCAGATAGTTGGGGACTCTCACGCGTTTGTACATGGCGAGCCAGTCCTCGATGTCGGGGCCATCCACACCGATTAAGACAAGAGGGTCGGGGATGCGGGGGACTTCGGGATATGGCGTCAGCGCAGAAAGAAGCGTTTGCTGAGCAGCGTCTTCATGTATAGGAGAAGGCATGGTACGGGATCGAAGCTCTAAGAGCATTGAATGTGGAGCGAAGGTGTTTGAAGGGCACAGCACTCTCCACCAAAGTTCAGATGTTTATTGGTGGATACTCGGCGATGATGCACGCCAGCAACAGTGAATGTGGGGACAGAATCTCTGCACGAGCTGCTGTTCTTTTTCCCGAAGACGACGACCAACTAATAGGCGCTGGACAAGACGACGCACTGTTCGAATGCTTCGCTACACCGTATATGTTTTAACGATACCACCGCGGTGATTCAGAGAATAAGGCACTCGGCTGCTGACCCGCAGGTCGTGAGATTGAGTCCAGGTCGCGGTGACCACATTTTCACTGAAGGCGAATAAGGAGTGAGGCCTGTGTGCTTGGATTTCGGCGCATGTTAAAAAACCCCAGGTGGTCGAAGTTTCCGGAGCCCTCCACTATGGCGTCTTTCATTATCATACTGTGTTGTTGGGACGTTATACCTCATCAAATAATATGCTTTTATGGTACAGTGGGAGGAACACCTGTGCTACTACGGGAGCTCTGGAAGGACTGCGTTTGACGTCCTGCGCCAAGCGGCTGCTCTTTGTGAATGTAACAGTGAGATTTGTCACGCTGGTTCAGGAACGCTGCAACGAAAATTTCTCTCCTACTGGGCCTACCTTCGATGGAGTCAAAAAGAATATTTTAGTTTTTTTCATTCTGGTTAATGGAAGACTGTTTCTTTTGTTCTGATATATCGGTCCTTGCTATACTGCAGTCTTATAACTTTAGATATTTTTTAGCCATAAAGAATTGTGATTGGACAATAAACCTCGTTTGTTCTTTTTGGGTTACTTCCTGAAATGTAAAAATTATGAAATAATGCCAACTGAAGCAGCTGATGATGGCTGAGACACGTGGTAATATGCACAACACACATATCTGCCCGCCTTAGTTTGCCACGTGAAGTTTTGGCAAATCAATTCAGGCCCTCACGGCATCGGCTCGCAGGCGGAGCGTTACATATTTTAATTTTACTTGTCTACTTGAGTTTTACGTCTTCCATGAGTCATGAAAGACACGATAACTTACAGGCGCATTTTTTACGTTTAGGAGGCACTTAAAAAAAGAATGACAAGCCATTCATTTTACCGGATGCTCCGATCAAAACGCCCAGACAATCGTGTCACTCGTATAGGCAATGCTACATCCGGCCGTGAGCACCGCCTGCCCTCAATGTTTTTTGCTTTTTATTGTATAAAAATGAAAGGTGATGGCGATACTATTCGCGTGTTGAAAACAAGAAACACAGAAAAACTAAATTTTAGAAAACTTTTGGTTTCAACTCGTACATACATTCCCAATACCAAGACTGCACAGACTGTATTGTTCACTCTCTTAGCCCTCACTATGTCCCGCGTTACCTCAGGTCCTTCTCACAAGTGAGTCCGACTTGCAAGAAGTATTGAGGAGCCCCAGCTTCGCCACCAACAAAAGGCGGTCCAGAGGGCCCAAGAACTGGCGGAGCACCGCCAGGTTCCCGTCCCGACTCGGGCGTTCCCTACAGTAGCGGCTACTTGGGCGTCCCTTACGAACCTTTTGGTCGCTCAAACTCCTATCGTCTTATCATAAAACCCTTAACTGAATGAATTACCTACTTAAGCTAAGACACAAGAACATGAATCGCAATATATCGCGGAGCAGTAACTTTCTGTTCTTCATCATCTGTTTCTTGGAGAGCGCCAGCATGTTAATGAGATATATGTATACTTTTTATCTCGATACCATCCAAATGCGGTCGCCGTTGAGAGGAATACAACCCGCATCATGTTGCATTACTCTATGATATGCGTTATATTTTACGCTAATGAATCTATTTGCAATGATCCTAAACTATGGGTGGAAGAACATCGCCTTGATAAGCATGGTGTTCACAAAGGTAGGCTTACAATGCGTACAAATATGTGCGCTGGGTTGCAATTTGTGCTTGAGAGAGTGCTGTAGTATCATTTTTTGTGCTTTACGCTGAACGTTCAACTTGTGAGATGCAACTGCGAGAGCCATAAGTTTGTGTGCTTGTACTGAAGTCCAAACTGGCAAAGCATAATGCAAAATAATTTTTTGTTCGTTCAGGGGTCTATCTTTATGGCATGTAAGCATGACCGAAAGAGAAAGTAATTTTTACAGCAAAATCATGGTTGCTTTCAAGTCTTGGGGCTTGCTCGCCGAAAGGTCGCGGGTTCAATTCTGGCAGTGACGGTCGAGTTTCAATAGAAGCGAAATGCTAGAGTTCTGTGTACTTTGCTATATCAGTGCCCACTAAGCACTAGATGGTCTAAAAACTTGCGAGCTTTCCCCCACGGCATCTCTCATAATAAGATGGGGGATTGGCGAGGTAAATCCAAGTATGATGGTTATAATAATAATAATAATAATAATAATAATAATAATAATATAATAATAATAGTAATATTAAAATAATAACTACTACTACTACTATAAGTAGTAGTAGTAGTAATAGTAGTAGTAGTAGTAGTAGTCGTAGTAGTATTATTATCATTCTCATTCCTAAGGCTTGCAGGTGAATGTGTAGGGCCATCGAAGTTACAATTATGCTGGCCTCTTTGCATAGAGTTTATGTTGTGGCAGTTTTCTTACAACTTTCTTCACTGCTCAATTCTATATTTATCGCAAGTACGCTTTATGTGTAGTTAATACTCACCACCTTCTTTTCATTACTTTTGCCAAACAGTGTACAATAACAAATCAGATAAATCTCGCTGTATAACCTCCCTGCCTTTTACGCCTTATTCATGTGGAAGTACACTGCACTGATGCTGGTTCCGAATAGCTACAATATTTTGCTTGATTTTTTTGTTGCAACGACAATAGAATAAATATGTTTTTTTTAATCACGGCAGAAAGAACCACGTTAGTACGGAGTCTTGATGCCAAAAGGCACTTCAAAAAACTATGCGTTCAACTGTCAATTCATTTCGATGCATTGTTTTATAACAGTACATTAAAAGACCATTGATTATAAATGAACGCTGTCCGGGCAAAACAGATTTTAAAAAAATATCCTTCATAGCTGCGCTTGAAGGGCATATAAGGGCGAGAGTATAATGCTGTTTAAAAAACAAAAAGTGCAAAAGTGGTGTTCTCTTAAATAGCCCTTGAAACGGCTTTTTTCACAATTCGATTTTTATTAACACATACGGAGCAAATTGCGGTACCATAATTCTATCGAAACACCACTTATTGGCGAAGCTAGGGGAAATAAATCGGTAAACCTCCTCTTCAGCTCTGCCTTTAACTCTCAACTACCTGACTCTTCCTTCGATCGCTCGGGCTAAGCTCTGCCTTCAGGTGGCCTGCCTGTGCCGCGCGTTCCACAGCGAATTCCGATCAGCAGCTAAGGTGACGTCAAGTGGGCAGATCATATCGCTCTGTGAATGGGCGGTCGGAAGCTTTCGGCTTAGTCGCAGCGATCTGAAGCAATCTGCAGCGATTCACTACTTTAAAGCATTCGGACAAATTAAGCAGTTTACCCAAACTGGTTAAAAAAAACCGTTAGGATCTGATCCACCGGTCCATATTGTTTGTACGAAATGATCAAAACCGTTTCAAGGTCTATTTTAGGAACTCTCACTGGGCCGCATGATAAATTTTAGTTAGATGCTGAAAGTTGCTTGAAAAAAAGCATTATGCACCCGAATTTTTCAATTGGTTCCTTACTAGCTCAAAAACCAGTATTTTGAAGCAGCCCAAAACCATGACGAGAGGAGGCAAGTTCAACACCATGACCACTTTTCTCGCGTAGCCTTCGCAACCCAAATCTCTTTCTATCCTCTCCGACAAACGGGCAAGCGGTCGAGAAAGCATGACGTCCCTGAGCAAGCCCAACCCCCTAGCACGGGAGCAGTTTACTTTTTTTTTGATGCGAAGCAGCTTTTCGCATCGCGTGTGTAACGTCGTACGTAAGTGCGTCCGTACGAACGTGCCAAAACGCGTTCCTCCTCGCCGCAGTTGTTGAAGGGGGGTGCCAAGTAGGTCAAGCCGCAAAGGGCTATGACGTCACGCTCGGCTCACACGCTCCCTCACTCACAGCACGCTTTCCGCAATATCAGGAACAATTCCAGCTCTTCCGCCAGCTTTTAGGCTCTGCGCCGTGCTCCCAACGGGGCTGCGGAAATGGCGCCTTCTCTTCTTCTTGTAACCTCTATGTTACAGGGTAGCCAGCCGGTCTGAGAACTGGCTAACCTTCCTGTCTTTCCTCATTTATTCTCCTCCTCCTCCTCTATGCCCGCTTGCAAAACAACTTCTCTCTCGCTTCAACCCCCTCCACCCCCCGCAACGCTCGACCACACTTCGAGTGAAAACACTCTTTCGGCTCAATTAGCTGCGTT